>JBBPBX010009432.1:34636-47499 GCA_038048925.1 Garcialebias charrua | reverse complement strand
ACCTCTGAGCTTACGGCGAGTATCTGGGATTGAGAGAAGCATCTGGTCTGCTGACCTCAGCGAGCGCCGTGGGACATATGGCTGCAGAAGGTCAGTGAGATAAGGTGGAGCGGAACTGCTCAGAGATTTAAAAACATACATGAGTATTTTAAACTGGATCCGAAGGTAAATGGGTAGCCAGTGCAGGGAGGCCAAAACTGGTGTGATGTGCTTTCTATGGCCTGTACCAGTTAAGAATCGGGCTGCAGCATTTTGGACCAGCTGTAGCCGTGCAATGGAGGACTGACTGATTCCGAACAGAAGTGCAATGCTAATCGAGCCGCAATGATATGAAAGCATGGATTACTGTCTCCAGGTTCTTTTTGGACAGTATGGGCTTCAGCTTAGACAGCCGCCTCAGCTGAAAAAAGTAGGATTTAACAATCATGTTTACGTGACTGTTAAGTTTCAGGGAAGGGTCCATTATCACCCCCAGATTAGTGACCCTTTGTTCCCTTTCAGTCATGTTCTCTCGGTGCAACATATGCTATGGGAATTGCACCCCTGCGCGATTACCTGAAGGAATACACTCACACTTTTACGGCTAGGGCGTCAGCGTTGCGCCAGAGGCCCCGCCCTCTGGGTATTTAAGCCGCTGACGCCCATCCATCTTTCTCTTTTTTGCCCTTCACCTCGCTTAAACCTGAACTACCTCTCTTCGCGGGACTTCTCTGTTGCTTCGTCGCTCAACCAGAGGTGAGCTTGCTCCCTACACAGAGCGTACGGAGAATTATTCCTGCGTACTGCTGGACTAGCGAAAGCTAGTCTGGGACATTTTCTTAACCCCGAAGTATTTTCTTCTCCTCTCTCCACAGACTGCTTCGCTCGACGGCGCTAACTACGCCATAACCGCTACCCCTGCTAACTCGTAGCGGGCTAGTCAGCGAAAGCGACGGTGGAGACGTCTCAAATTAAAAAAAAGGATTCTGGAAGGACTCACTCACCTTATCTCGGACATGCCTCCGGAGAAAGGAAAACGAAAGACAAGACTTCCAAGGAAAACCAGCAGGACAACGAGCCCAACCTCGCGCGCCTGTCCTAGCGGATACGGTTTCTCCCTCGCAGCGACGGACACCCATGAGGCCTGTCCCGTCTGCTTGGGAATGTTACATGCAAAAACGGCACTGGATGCGCCCGACTTTTGCCCACACTGCAGCCAGATGCTGGAGGCGGTGCTGCGGCACCGGGCTGACCTCGTCGCCAAGGCCATGGGCGCCCCAGCAGTGCCAGCGGATCCAGACACCACCGAGCCCCTCACTCCCACGCCGGAGCTCGAGAACATGGCTCTGCACGACAGCACACAAGTCGAATGGGGTGACAGCCCTGAAGTGCTGGCTCCTATGGTGGACTTAACAGTCGAATTCGACACTCGAGGCATGATGAACGAGGACGAGATCTCGATTTTAGCCTCAGGCGAATTTTCCGTGGCGGACGCAGACATCGAATACGAGGAACAGGGAGAAGACCTCTCCCAAACCCCGATACCTGTGCTCCCGGAAACTGACTTTTCCATCCCTGCTCTGTTCCACCTGTGTCACAAAGCATCGGACGTGCTACAGAGCCCATGGCCAGAGCCTCTGCCTCGTCAACAGGTCACGAGGCTGGCAGGAAACTATTTTTACTCAAAGCAGCAGGCCGCCACGAGGCAAAGGATGTCCGTGTGTTTCCGGACTTCCTCACAGAACTGACTCGCACCTGGCGTCAGCCCAGAGCTTCCATGCTGTTACCACTCTCGCAGTTCCTCGACGTGGACGGGATGGATGAGGTGGGAATAAACAACGTGCCTCAAATTGAGGACACACTGGCGTCTCACCTGGCTCCCAAGTCATCCGGGACAAAACCAACTCTTCCCAACAAAGCTTGCCGAGCTTCAGCTTCTCTGCTCGAGAAATGCTACAGAGCTCAGGGACTTGAGGCGCGCGCCATGAACGCGTCCGCGTTGATACAGGCTTACCTGACTGAAAAACTGCAACAGCTCCAGGTAACGACGGACAAGCAAGCTGCCGCTGACTTGTTGGCTGAAGCCCACAGGGCAACAGACTTTGTGCTCCACATGATGGGAACAGCCACTGTTGCTCAAGGCAGAGGCATGGCGGAAGTGGTCATCACGATACGCCATCTGTGGATGACTTTAACTGATCTCCCCGAGGGACAAAAGGTGCCTTTTCTCCACCACTCGATAGAACCGACGGGATTGTTTGGGAAATCTTTGGATCAAATTCAGACCAAGCTGGACCAGAGACGCAAACAGGCTGAAGCTCTCTGGGTGGGCATTCCAAGGAGAAGCTTCACCCCCCCCCAAGGGAGTCTGCTGGGGGCAGACCTGCGCAGCCTCGACACCGCTCGGCAACACGTGCCCCACCGCAAAAGCGGCCGGCGTACGAGGACGAGCACCGGCAGAGACCACCGTCGGGCCCACCTTGGACCGAACACGCCTGGAGCAAAAACAGGTTTGTCCCCCGCCAGGCGGTCAGACGAAACAGGGCCTCCTCGGCGAACCGGGACACCATACAAAAGCGTGCCTGATGAACCAGGTTCATGTCTTGACTTTAATCGATCACCCGCCCACGCAGTACGGGAAATGATCTCTTCATGTCCAGACTTTATTTGTAGCACGGTACAAAAAGCTGGTAACTCTGTTACATGCACAAATCATGTTTTTCCTGCTGTGAGTGACATAAAGTCATATATGTTGTTACACATAAGCATGGATAAAGCTAAAAAAACAGCCCCTCTCTGTTTTATTGACTCTCAAAAAAACAACAACAACAAACACAAATAACTTCAGCAGAACGGGGCCCTCTGGCCTGCCAGCCGTCATAAAGGGAGGGTCGTTTCCCCCCCTCCCTCATGGCTCATGGGGTGTTAGCCTAATCAATGAGCCCCAGCATGGTGTCGCTGCTCCGTCTGTAGCGGACAGGCACAGAGGCGTCTGCAAGCAGGCCCCCCACCCCTCATGGAGACAGGTGAGGGGGGTCACGTGCTCCAGCCCCCGCTCCATTGGGAACGACGGGACGGTCAATACACTAACCAAGCAAACACGTGACATGTGCGGGCCGACAGAATCTAACGACGGGGAGGCCACGGCAGAAGCCCACAGGCAACCACAAGCTTCACACGTTCACAAAGGCAATTGTGATCAAACTGCTGTGTGTGTAAACAAATCAGGGCTGAATCAGATTCCTCTTCCTGTTATTCAAAGGGAACTGGGCTCTCTATCACCAAACAATTTAAAGTCTGCCAAGCACAAAGAATCATCTCCACTTTCTCACGTTGCAGCTGTCCCCTTATCATTAATGGGCGACACGCAATGTCCAAGCAGTGATCCGGCAGCACGTGACCTTTCTCACTGTGCTAGGTCAACTCTGCTCTTAAACAATATCCCCACAACGGGTGAAACACAGACCCCGGGCGGTTTGTCTGGCTCCAACGCTCTATTGAGGCCAAGGACCAGTAAACTAGACCCATCCAGGAAACAGATTGAGGTCAGGAGATCTGCTCGTTTACAAAACTCGCAGCTTCTCAGTCCCATGACCCCAAACAAGGAGAGAAAAAAACCCAGAAATGCTGCTCCACTTCTGTATAATAAGGATGACAGGTTGCATCTGCCCTCGATCACTCTCGATCAGAGCAGCCTGGCAGTACATTGGTAAAAAGGCCTTCTCCCTAACTTGGTTGACCCCCAGGGGATCACAGCATCCAGGGCCCTTGGAGGGGAACTGGATACACCAACTGCTCTTAACTCTTAGGGTCAAACTATGTCACCAGGAGAAGCAGTCTCGCCGCTTTGGCTGGGAGCTGTTAAAAATGTCAGCTTGTTGGCAGAAAAGAACAAGCTGATGGCATCAGGCCTGCCGGAAAATGTGGTAAAAACCATCCAAAATGCCTGTGCTGTGTCAACACAGTCTCTCTACGCACAGAAATTACGTATTTTTGAAGCTTGGTGCACAGAAATAAATATTATTTCTTACTCATGCGACCTGGCTCAGCTCCTGACTTTCCTTCAGGACTTACTGGAAAAAGGTTGTTCTTTCTCAACTATTAAAGTTTTCCTATCAGCAATTTCAGCCTGTCACGAAGGCTGGGGACATAGGACACCTGGTGCGTATCCAATCATAATAAGATTTATGAAGGGCGTGCTAAGAATGAAACCACCCAACAGGATCCTGACCCCTGATTGGGATCTTAGCCTGGTCTTGGGGGCTCTCTGTTATCTTCCATTCGAGCCACTGAGCGAGGTTAAGATAGATTTATTATCTTATAAAACCGCTCTACTCTTGGCCCTTTGCTCGGCGAAACGTGTGGGTGACCTCCATGCATTGTCTGTACATCCAATGTGTACCAGATTCGCCCCTGACGGGTCAAAGGTCACCCTAAGGCCTAATCCCGCATACATCCCCAAGGTCTTGACTTTAAACCATAGGAGTCTGGACTTTGATCTCTCCTCCTTCCCACCTGCTCCTGTCCTCACTCAGGAACAGGAAAGGCTGAAGGCTCTCTGCCCCGTGAGAGCTTTACGCACTTACATGCAGAGAACAGCCGAATGGAGAAAAACAAATCAACTGTTCGTGTGCTTTGCAGCACCTGCTACCGGAAAGGCCCTATCAAAACAACGCCTCTCACATTGGGTGACTGAGGCCATTAAAAGGGCGTACAGTAGCAAAGGTCAACAGGTGCCCTCTGGAGTGCACGCTCACTCTACTCGGGGCTTGGCCACTTCGTGGTCGCTGTTCAAGGGTGTACCAGTTGCAGACATTTGTGCTATGGCGAACTGGAGCTCAATAAACACTTTTGCAAAGCATTACAGTTTGGATGTTACTGCATGTGATGTCACTCAGGCTGTTCTTTCTAACACACAGTAGAAAGTAGCCTTGAGATGCCTGCTGGTCAAGGGCAGACGTTCACACTAGCATGCATTTTACTGAGCATTTCAAGGGCGTGAATGAATTATGTTCCCATAGCATATGTTGCACCGAGAGAACATGACTGAAAGGGAACTGAAAGTAATGCCCCATAACTCATGTTCCCTGAAGGAAGGGAACGAGGTGCAACATATCTGGCCCTTTTCAATGCTGAAAGCTCTGTGAAGTGCAATTATGGAGAAAGATGGATGGGCGTCAGCGGCTTAAATACCCACAGGGCGGGGCCTCTGGCGCAACGCTGACGCCCTAGCCGTAAAGGCGTGAGTGTATTCCTTCAGGTAATCACGCGGGGGTGCAATTACCATAGCATATGTTGCACCTCGTTCCCTTCCTTCAGGGAACATGAGTTATGGTGCATAACTTTCAGTTTCTCTAGCGGGGCAAGAGAGAGAAGGTCAATGTTGTGGTTTGTGAATGAGCCGTTGGGATGGAACAACATGACTTCAGACGTCTTCTCATTGAAACTTAAGAAGTTTGAGGCCATCCAATCTTGGATGTCGGCCAGGTAGTCAAGAAGGGGTTGAATAGAGCGTGAGCCTCTGTGCCTCAGGGGGAAGTAAATTTGGCAATCATTGGTGTAGAAATGAAAGGTTATTTTGTGTTTGCGGGAAATAGCACTTAGTGGAAGCAGGTATAATGAAAAGAGAAGGGGGCCGAGGATGGACCCCTGCGGTACCCCGCACTGAAGCGCTGTAGATGTTGAACTGAAATTGTTGATATTGACACAAAAGGTTCTGTCTGATAGGTAGGTCTCAAACCATTTGAGGGCAGACCGTGTGATGCCCACCCACTGCTCCAGTCTAGAAATGAGGATGTTGTGGTCGAGTGTCAAAAGCAGATGTAAGGTCCAATAAGACAAGCAGCACAGAATCACCTGCATCTGTGGCTGTGAAAATGTCATTGAAGACCTTCAGTAGAGCGGTTTCAGTGCTATGGAGATATTTGAAGCCGGAAAGGAACAACTCTAGGATGACGTGGTCGTCCAAGAAACTTTTCAACTGAGACTCAACAATTTTTTCCAATAGTTTAGAGGTGAATGGGAGTCTGGAGACAGGCCGAAAGTTGGCCACCACCGAGGGGGTCAAGGTTAGGTTTTTTTCAGGAGAGGCTGGACAGCAGCATATTTAAAGGTTTTTGGGACCACACCTGAGGATAAACTGCTATTCACAATAGTGAGAATAGAAGGACCCAGTGTAGGAAAAACCTCCTTTAGTAGTTGAGGGGGACCACATCAAAGGGGGAACCAGATGGCTTCATGTTGCACATGACCTGCTCCAGTGAAGACAGAGAGATGGGCTCAAAGTGGTCAAACACAGCTACACACTGAGATGGAATGGACGGATCATGAGCTGGTGGAGAAATGAGTGCCCGGGTGTTCACAACTTTTTCTAAAAAGAAATGTAGGAAGTTTTCACACAGTTCAGTTGAGGCTTCCAAAGGTGAAGGCTCACTCAGGTGTAGAACTGTGTTCAAGGTGGAGAAAAGAGCTTGGGGGTTGTGGGAGTTTGAGGCAATTATATCAGAAAATAATTTAGATTTAGCAGCTTTAACAGTTTTCTGATAGTGACGCCAACTCTCCCTTAATATTTGATACGAAACCTGCAGCCTGTCCTTTCTCCACTTACGTTCTGCTCTTCGACACTGCTGTCTAACGGCTTGAGTGATGTCATCAAGCCACAGCTCTAATACTTTTGAATAAGTATTTCACAGGTAGTAATATAGCTTAAATGCGCATGATATATACATGTATATATGTTGAACATACCATATTTTCCAGAGTTTAAGTCACACCTAAATTTGCAAGTCCTGCGACTTATACACTGAAGCGACTAATAAACATTTTTTTCCATATTCATGAACCATTTTTTGACTGAAATGTGATGCATTCATTCATTCTGACATGCAACAGATTAAACATTACCATTTGCAGCTGCTAGAGGCTTGAGAGGACCCTAGGCCAGGGGTGTCAAAGTCAAATACACCGAGGGCCAAAAAAACAAATTTGCTACAAGCTAAGGGCCGGACTGGTTCAATAATTATTATAAGGGGGTGATATAAGATTTTTTTTTCTTCTTTCTGCACTCTTTTCATTCAATGTTTTCTTTTTGATAAATTTGTTTTATTTCGTCTCTTTTAAATGAATGAATAAATGAATTAAATAAAATATTACATAGCTTTACATCTGCTAAGTTCTTGACATGAATCAACACAGACATGTTCCTGTTTTTAGTATTTTACATTGTTTTATAATGTAGCTGTTTATGTTTTGTTTTGTTTTAACAGTTTTCTTACGATTTTTAATTAATATGCTTTTTTATGATTGTTTACTGTTGGCTGCAAGTATTAAGCTGTGAAATCCTTGATTTTCTACAGCTGATAGCTGTTGGTCATTAATTATGATTAAGTTTAGCAACTTCTCGATGAACATTTGAGCTCCGTGGCTTGAGCAGTGCGTTTTTCTTGTTCAGTCCGGGGCGGGCGCTCTGATTTTGGTCAGCCACTCTCAGCCTGTCCCTCCTACAAGACGGGCAAGACATCGGGTCAGACTGGACGCAGCTGGCCGCAGTCGGTCTCCCTGTTTCGGTTCAGCGAGAGTGGCGTCCCGCTGAAGCCCCAGAGCTCGAATGTCCAACATAAAACTAACTTGACCACGGTTTAACACTAGAAGTCCCAGGATTTTCAACCTCCCCCCAGAAGTCCTGAAAGAGGGTCAAAAGACCCTTAGTCCAAACCAACCATTAGTGGGCCATTAGTGGGTCCACATTAGTGGGCCATTAACTGCCTTTTGTTATAAATATGCGTGCACACAACTCAGACACCCCCACCACACCAGACTGCACAAACTGCATTCCAATGTTTCCACCAGGTAAGTAAGACTCTGCTTGCACTTCCCCCCTTAGTCAGAAGAGAGGCCCTGACCTGAATTCACACATAACAGACCCTGAAGTTATCTCACAGTTGAACATTTTGGGACATCCACTGAACGGAAAGCTTTGTCTGCTCCAGAACAATTTTATGCATAAAATTGTCTTATTCTGCTGTGCTGACTATCCTGTAACTTTGATGTTCTGTCAAATAAATTATTTTGCTTACAAGTACTGTCTCTCTCCTTGTCCTTGGCGCATGTATATACGGTGCGTGCCGGCACATGCAGGTGGCCCATTGCTGTGTTCTAAAACATGCTTGACCTATTGTTGTCCGTCACCTGACGGACAGACACAGGTCACATGACATGAAGTCAACTGACGGACCGACATAGGTCACACGACATGAGGTCAACTGACGGACCGACACAGGTCACATGACATGAGGTCAACTGACGGACCGACAAAGGTCACATGACCTGAGGTCAAGTGACGGACCAACACAGGTCACATGACCTGAGGTCAAGTGACAGACCAACACAGGTCACACGACATGAAGTCAACTGACAGACCGACACAGGTCACATGACATGAGATCAAGTGACGGACCGACACAGGTCACATGACCTGAGGTCAAGTGACGGACCAACACAGGTCACATGACCTGAGGTCAACTGACAAAACGACACAAGTCACATGACATGAAGTCAACTGACGGACCGACACTGGTCACACGACATGAGGTCAACTGACGGACCAACATGGGTCACTTGACCTGAGGTCAACTGACGGACCGACATAGGTCACACAACATGAAGTCAACTGATGGAACGACACTGGTCACTCGACATGAGTTCAACTGACGGACCGACACAGGTCACACGGCATGAGGTCAACTGACGTACCGACACAGGTCACACGGCATGAGGTCAACTGACGTACCGACACAGGTCACATGGCCTGAGGTCAACTGACGTACCGACACAGGTCACATGACCTGAGGTCAACTGACTGACCGACACAGGTCACATGACCTGAGGTCAACTGACGGACCGACATAGGTCACACGACATGAAGTCAACTGATGGACCGACACTGGTCACTCGACATGAGGTCAACTGACGGACCGACACAGGTCACACGGCATGAGGTCAACTGACGTACCGACACAGGTCACATGACCTGAGGTCAACTGACTGACCGACACAGGTCACATGACCTGAGGTCAAGTGACGGACCGACACAGGTCACACGACATGAGGTCAACTGACGGACCAACATAGGTCACACAACATGAGGTCAACTGAGGGACCGACACAGGTAACATGACCTGAAGTCAAGTGACGGACCAACACAGGTCACATGACCTGAGGTCAACTGACAAAATGACACAGGTCACACGACATGAAGTCAACTGACGGACCGACACAGGTCACATGACCTGAGGTCAACTGATGGACTGACATAGGTCACATGACCTGAGGTCAACTGACGGACCGACACAGGTCACACGGCATGAGGTCAACTGACGTACCAACACAGGTCACATGACCTGAGGTCAACTGACACAACGACACAGGTCACATGACATGAAGTCAACTGATGGACCGACACAGGTCACACGGCATGAGGTCAACTGACGTACCAACACAGGTCACATGACCTGAGGTCAACTGACACAATGACACAGGTCACATGACATGAAGTCAACTGACGGACCGACACAGGTCACATGACCTGAGGTCAACTGACGGACCGACACAGGTCACACGGCATGAGGTCAACTGACGTACCAACACAGGTCACATGACCTGAGGTCAACTGACACAACGACACAGGTCACATGACATGAAGTCAACTGATGGACCGACATAGGTCACACGGCATGAGGTCAACTGACGTACCAACACAGGTCACATGACCTGAGGTCAACTGACACAATGACACAGGTCACATGACATGAAGTCAACTGACGGACCGACACAGGTCACATGACCTGAGGTCAACTGACGGACCGACACAGGTCACAGGACCTGAGGTCAAGTGACGGACCAACACAGGTCTTATGACCTGAGGTCAACTGACAAAACAACACAGGTCACACGACATGAAGTCAACTGACGGACCGACACAGGTCACATGACCTGAGGTAAACTGATGGACCGACATAGTTGTAAGTTGTATTGTATTGTAAGTGACGGACCAACATGTGTAGCCCACTGAAAGGGACCGGGGGATTTAGAAGCCAAGTGCACTTGCGCAAAAAAGCGTAGCCTTAGTCAAATTAGTGTGCCCCCTCCTGTGGTGCGCAAGTAATGGCCTTATTTACAAAACAAAAGCGCTTGTTAACAGCTCATTATAGGATGTTAGCTAAAATCCTTCGGGTCACTCGACCCGTCTCTGGGTTCCAAAGGTAGAAATGTTGAATGACCCTTCTCTGGGACTTCTAGTGTTAATGTGACACTATGGCTCTGCAGACATTGCACGTTGCTGTCTTGTGGTGTTTAGTGTACAATACTTCCACACAGTGGACATGTTACTATGAAAAGTTGGCTAGCTGTTAGTACTACTCACTCAGTCCGCACGCTGTAGCTGGCTGAAAACTATGAAATGGATTTCCTGAATGTGACGTGAGTCTGGGTTCATGAGACACGACTCCGGATCGGATTGGCCCCATCCGTACTACTGTTGCATTGCGGGGAATGTAGTGTTGATGCGGGCAAAACTCCAGCAGGCGTCTGTAACCTGCAGGCCGTTTCTAATGGTACTTAAATATCATCCAGGGGGCCATAGATAATTAATTTGCGGGCCGGATCTGGCCTGCGGGCCTTGACTTTGACATATGTCACTGGTTTTCTAACAATTTCCTTCAACTAAACAGCAACAAAACAGAAATCATTCTTGATGTTACCAAAAACTCTTTTTCAAAATCAGAACATCTTCTCGTCCCCCTTAACAACTCTCTGCTATCCCCCTCCCCTCAGGTCAAGAGTCTCAGTGTCATCTTCGACACCACTCTCTTCTTCACCTCACAAATCAACAATGTTACTCGGTCTGCCTATTTCCACCTACGAAATATTAACCGCCTCCGTCCTTCTCTCACACCCTGCTCCACAGCCATCCTGGTGCACAGTCTTGTGACTTCCCGTATAAATTACTGCAACTCCCTTCTCTACGGCCTCCCCAACAAATCTCTCCACAAGTTACAGATGGTCCAGAACTCAGCTGCCCGTGTCATCACTCAAACCTCCTACTATAACCACATCACTCCTGTCCTGCAGCAGCTCCACTGGCTCCCGGTTAAATCACGCATCATCTTCAAAATTCTACTCCTCACGTTCAAAGCTATCCACAACCTTGCCCCTCCTTACTTTCACTTCCGGCTCTGGACGGAGCAGCAGCTTTCCTCCTTCCCTCCTGAGTTTTCCTCTCCCTGCTTTGCCACTTTGTCTCGTCTGCAGTTTTTATTTTTTCAGTGCTCGCTCGAACATAAATTCTCGATGGATCTGGTTTCTTGGGCTGTTAACTCTATTGATAAAAAAATTTCTACGAAGCGTTCCGGTCCTGGGGAACCTTGCCCTTTGCAGTCGCATCCTGCCGGGTATATCATGGATTCCTGGGGCGAATGGAAGATGTTATGCCTGGACGTGCTTTCTGTCGAAGATATGGAGGATATATTCATAATTGGAATTATGATAGCAGGTGCTCTGCTTTTTGGCTTGTGTGGGGTTCTCTTCTATCGGAAAATCAAGAAGACTTCCGAGGCGATAAACGCGCTGTCAAAGCTCCCTTCTCAAACCGAGAGTGTGATCCGAGCTGTGACATCGATGAACCAGCTGCTTTATGAGCTGAGCCGCAAAGTGGAGGCGGCAGAGGATCGCAGACCACCGGTAAGGTTCGGGACTCGTGTGCAGCATCCAGGAGGGTCACATCTGGAGGTTGATTCATAGTTCGGGTCGGTGAAAAGTTTCCCATAATTTAGAGTGTATTGGATTCCAGATGGCCACCTGGACTCAAGGCCACAGAAGAACACTGTGAGCCTGCCCTAAAGACAAATCATGCTAATCTAATCTGACTCCCTGAGCAACCTGGACAGGCTGACTACAAAATCTCCGGAGTTGAAGCAACTGAAGAAATGAAGCTTCTGTCGCAAACACCCCCTCTTCCCTCCCCGGAGAACTATTCTGTGTCCTCTGAGTCAGATAAGGTTGGCTGATCATGTCATCATCAGAACTCTGGCTAATCTGAATGGAGCTCATGGACTTGTCTCATTGCTTCGCCCTCAAATGCAAAGGTGATTTGTCTTAAATGTATGCTTGCTGGTAGAGTTTTTTTGATGTCTCATATGGTGTCCTGAAAGACAAAATGTGATATATCTTTTTTGTAATACCAATGATACTACCCTCATGGGCCTTTCCTTGTTTTTCACACCTGTAACCTTCATCCCGATACGGATGGGAGAGGCCGCGCTGAAAGACAAAATGTGATATATCCTTTGATGTCTCATATGGTGTCCTGGTAGCAGCAGCTTCACACACATATTCCCTTTCAGGATGACTGTGCGTACTTATTCACGCTGTACTGGTGCAAACTTGTGCAATGTTAATAAAATTACTCTGACTCTGACCTCTCTGACCTCCTACAAATCTCCATCCCATCTCGCTCTCTCAGATCCTCCTCTTCGCTACACCTCCATGTACCCTCTGCCCGCCTCTCCACCATGGGGAGCAGGGCTTTCACCTGCTCTGCCCCTCACCTCTGGAACGCTCTACCGCCTGACCTTCGAAACACCACCTCCCTTTCTCTGTTCAAGACTGCCCTGAAAACTCATCTCTTTAGACTAGCTTATCATTAACTTTACTAAATGTATTTTATGTTATTTTGTATTTTATATTCTTTATGTATTATATATTTCAATTTGTTACTGATAACGCTTGAACTGTATTTGTTTGTTAAGTGTCCTTGGGTGTCTTGAAAGGCGCTTTTAAATAAAATGATGATTATTATTATTATACGTGCTCTAGGCTTTTGACAACTA
>JBBPBX010009432.1:6225-20405 GCA_038048925.1 Garcialebias charrua | reverse complement strand
GGGAGATGCGTTGTAACTACAAAACGTCGTAACCCGAGGACTACCTTGTACTGTATTATGTTCTGGTTAAAATAGTCAGTTAGAAGGAACTCATCCTGGTTCTAACTTTAATTGGTTCAGTTGATCCAATTTCAGATTACTCGTTGCCTGAACCTGCCCATCTTTGGCAAGATTTAATCTCATTCATTTATTAATTAATCAGTCAAAACTTTTTCAAGAAAAAACATTTTGCATTGAAAACGTCTGCAAATCACCCACTTATAATATAAATTAACCCTAAAAATTGTTCTGACCAATCCCAAATGATCATATAATTCACATGAAATAGAAAACTTGGTCATATTTTCTATTTCTCCTTTGATGAAGCAACATTTAAGGGTAAAAAAAAAGAAAAAAAGAAACAGTTTAGCCCTTTGCACCCCTCCCTCCATCTCTTGACACTTGAAAAGCTGGCTATAAAAACAACAAGTGATTTATGGCCTCCTTCAGCCCAGAGCAGACTCTGAACCACGAGGACCCCGTTTGATGGACGCAGAAGACGTTTAGATGTTTTCTGCGTGCGCGGCCTCATCCTCTTTCTGGACACGGGAATTCCTCATTTCTCCAGTGTTTGCCATGTCGCCAAGAGGTGACATGAGCAATGGTTCTCCCTCGGCTGCTGTGATAATTGAAAAAGTGGGATGACTATAGCTACTGGTGGCCGGACCATCTGCGAGTCTGAGTGCTTTGGTGAGAGTTGCATCCGTGGGCGGGGGAGGTCGAGGGCTATGTGAGAGCCAGACATCCCCCCCTGGGGGGTTGTTAACACCTCATAGATGCCAAAAAAGCTCCCTGGCGGCCCTGTGCAGAGCTCAGGCCCCTAATGAGAAAGAGGGCGATCTTCCAACTGTGAGGCAAATCTGAGCATGTGCTGCTATGAATCCTGGGTAAATAAACAAGATGACTGAACACTGCAGGAAGAAATGACTGCAAACACGGGACAAGTGTTTTTATTTCAAAGCGATGGCTTGGATGTTCAATGCTGAGCTGCAGGAAGGTGACCGTTTAATTTAAGATAATTGTAAACTGAAAATTTATCGCTCGTTAAAGCAATTAGTGCCATGATTACTCAGCTACACAGCTGGTCCGGCGGAAAGTAATTAAATTTACATAAATTTAATACGTTTCAAAACAAACAGATAAAAAAAAATAAAACGATTGAGATGCATTTGTTTCATCTCCATCTGCGTGTGTTTGTAGTGTTAGCTAAATATTTTGTGAATCAGAAGATTGACTTTGAATGCAACTTAGCATCTGGATGAGCTTTTGTTAGACTTGATTCAAGATGGCCGCCACAACCAGCTGAGCTTAAATCACAAAAAATTGATTCAACGCAATCGATTTTAGAGATACTGACCTAAGGTTTTGTGGTATAGAAGTAGCTGAGGCGGACCCCCAGCATTTATTCTGAGCACAAATATTACACAGGTCTTTAATTAAAATGTTAATAATTGGAGTCAGTTTTGTCTGTTAGCAAAATATCTCATGAACCAGTGGATACAGTTTAATGAATCCTTCAGAAAATAATCATTGGATATAAATTTACAACTGATTAACTTTTGGAGCCAACCCAGTTCCAAATAGCAGCCACAGTCAGCTGACCTTAGAAAAAAACCAAATACTGTACTATAATTCAATCAATGTTACTGATATTGTGCTAGACTTTGGTGTGGTTGTAGGTGAGAGTTATTCATAATACACACTCCAAATACTAATTCCTGTACAATATTGTTGCCTGAATTTATACCATTATGACACAATCAATCACACCATTCTCATTAATAAATTAAACAAATATGGTATTAGAGGACCAGCATTGCAGTGGGTATGTAGTTATTTGAAAGACAGAAAACAGTTTGTACAAATAGATGATGTACGATCAAACCTCTGCAAGATCACATGTGGAGTCCCACAAGGCTCTATACTTGGACAAAAGTTGTTTATTTTGTATGTAAATGATTTAGTGATGATGATGATGATGATGATGAATAACGCACTTTTCATTAGTGAAAATCTCAAAGTGCTACACACATTGAATGCTACACACATTCATACACAGGTAGCGGCAGACTACCATGCAAGGTGCTTTCCAGTCCTACCGGGAGTAACTCGGGGTTAAGTGTCTTGCCCAAGGACACAACGACACATGGTGTGGGGAACCGGAATTCGAACCGCCAACCTTCCGATCGGGGGTCGACTGCCATTACCTCTACGCCACGGCCGCCCGTGGAGGTGTTTAGACTTCTAAAATGTGTTCTTTTTGCTGACAATACCACTTTTTTATTTTGGTAGAGATTTGAAACAAATGTCTGAGTTGTTAGAAATGGAGTTTGTTAAATTATAAACTTGGTTTAAATTAGACAAGCTATCATTAAACTTAGATAAAACAAATTATATTTGTTATTTAGTAATAAAAAGAAAACAGTGGGGTTTTCTTTTAAAATTGATGGTGTTGAAGTATGCAGAGTAAGTGAGGTGAAGTTTTTGGGTGTGGTTATTGATGATAAACTGTTGTGGAAACAGCACCTAAATTCTGTTAAAATTAAGATATCTAGATCTACTGCAGTACTGTATAAAGTAAAGGACTTGTTGAATGATAAAGCTCTATATTTGCTGTATAATACAATTTTTGTTCCACATTTAATTTATTGTGTTGAAGTTTGGGGAAAAGCATGCAAAACTATAACAAAGCCTATTTTTATTCTACAAAAAAGAGCTGTGAGAATTATTACAAGAAAGCCTCACTGTCATCCATCAAATATATTATTTAACCAACTTAAATAATTTTTTCAACCTTGCTCTCAGCGGAGGCAGACGCAACCCTTCCCTCTCCTGTCCTTCCCCCCCCCTGCTGCTGGCAGCTCCACAGCAAAGCGCCTCGAACGCAAATTAAGATGGATTGGAGGTTTTGGGCATTCGATTCTACAAGAAGATTACCACAGAAGAAGGCACAAGGGGAGCCTTTTCAACCTCACAGAGTGACGGAGGATACGCCATGGATTCCGTGGATGTCTGGGTGTGCTCGGGAGGTGACGAACCTTGGAATCTTGGATTATATTGGTTATGATGGCAGCGCTTTCCTTTTGGCATTTGTGGAGCACTGGTCTATCACAAAAGAGGGAGACTTCAGCAGGACTTAATGCCTGGAGCACCCGACGTCTGGTCTGAGCTGTGACCTCGAGAAATCAGCTGTGTGCGAGCTTATTCGGGGGGTGAACAGATCAACCTTGGTTTTAGGACTCTGTTCGCTGTGGTCAACATCAGAATTCAGCTGTTTGAGAGCTTATCCAGAGGGTGAGCTGGTCACCCTTGGACTTAGGACTCAGGTCGCTGTGGTCAACATCTGAGGTCAGAGCTTGGATCAGTGGAAAAAGTCCCGAATTGGATCATATGAACAGAATGGCCCTTACAGACTGAAGGCTGCTGAAATTACAAAGTGTGCCTGATGTAATAATAATATTTGTAATTCTTATCTGGCTCCCTTGGAAACAGCCTTGGAAAAGGCTGGATATCTAATTTCTCCTGAGACGTGGCTACTGTGGAAAAAAGCTGTTGTTGTCTTGTCTGCCCCCCCCCCGGAGAACTTTTCCATGCGCGTTATCGGAGGCATCCGGAATGTTTCATGGACAAATCCTCCCTGCCTCGGTTTCAACCTGCAACATGTAACTGTCCTAAATGTGCTTATTTGGTATGGTTTTTACTGGGTCATGCGGTGTCTTGCAGACAAAATGTGATTCATTTTTTTTAATATCAACGCTGTGACCCCCATGGTTTCTTTCCCTGTTTTCCCACCTTTGACCTTCATCTGGAGACGGATGAGAGAAGGCCGCGCTGAAGAACATGTGAAGACATGTCATGTCATGTCATGTCATGTGTTTTGATAAGGCAGCAGCTTTTCACACTCAACCCCTCTCCTGGATGACTGTGATTACATAATCACGCTGTATCGATGAAAATTGGTGCAATGTTAATAATAAATGACTCTTGACTCTTGACTCTTAAGTTGCTGAAGTTTTATGATTTGGTGGACCACAATATTTTATGAGTAATGTATAGAGCTCATAATAACACACTACTGTACCTTCAAACGTTCAAATGCATTTTGTAAAGAGAAAAAGCTGTTAGAGTCTTAAGGGAACTGAGATTTTTGCAAAACCACGGTACAAAACTAGTTTAAAGGGACGGCCTATTTCAATACAGGGAGTTGAATTGTGGAACGGTTTGGGAAATGATGTTAAAAATGCAAAATCAGTGCTTATGTTTAAAAAAAAAATCAAAACTAAATTGTTAACAAAATACTAAAATTTTCAGTTTAAATGTTTAATGTACTAGAAATTTGTAGATCTGTGATTGGTTACACTTTTTGCTCGATTACTCATTGATAATTATTGTTTGAATTGTTTTTGTTTTTGAAAAAAAAGGGGCAGATATAATAAGATTTCTTCTTCTTTCTGCCACCTTTAATTTTGTGTTTTTCTTTTCATATAATATGTTAAATGGTTTTATATATTTTCTTTGGTATTTTAAATGTAAAATTAAAAAAGACTCAGACTGTCTGTTAGCAAAATATCTTAAGAACAACTGGATGGATTTACAAAAAAAAAACTTTCAAAAAGTAATGATTAGATGTACATCAACAACTCATTAATGTTTGAAGTCACTCCAATACAAGATGCCTACCACATTTATTCAGCATGTCAGCACAATAAATATTATAATTCAGTCAATTTTACTAACATTGAGATAAAATTTGGTGTAGTAGTAGCTGAGAGTCTGACATGCTTTTATCTTCTCACAATATAACATGAGATTGCACATATATAACTTCCACCATTATATCACCATATAACTTCCACCATTATATCACCATATAACTTCCACCATTATATCACCATAGATCATCTTAGTTTAAAACACAGACATCGGAGGTGACACTTGTGTTACAAGCTTGCAGCAGTTCTCACGTGCACTTCAGTGGTTTCATTCAAAACGAACAATATCCCCATGCCAGCAGCGTGAGGAAGAACTGAGTGATACATTAGCCAATGCATTTCTAAAACGAATGCTCCTGAATGCATTTCAGTCAGCCTCTGCAGACAGATGACTCGTTGTATTGCATTCCTGTCTAAGAACCAAATGAAGAAATAATCACGCAGCTTGAGTCAAGTAATCAGAAGGTGCACACCGTGATGGATTTGATTAAAGTTGTCAGAGAAAACGCGTTAATGATCATGTTGATTAGTTGGATTGCTCTAATGCGGCTGCAGATGCCATTAATCTGCAACATAAACAAAACTGCTAATGTTGGTCTGTGCGGCTGGTTTGCTTCATGTCGACTCTGGTATTTTGTGTTTTATTTCATAATTATTATTATTTTTTACATCAAGCTTTGTGTGAAATTAACTTCTTTCTAGGCAGGAATGAAACCATTTTTAAAATCACATAATTTCTTCTATTGCGTCACAAGCGTCAGTCATTCTGAGATGTTATTCAATTAACACGTTGCCATGACTGATTAATATCTACAACAGATAATCTGTGCTCCCCCTTCAAGGGCTCCAAAACAAAAATAAGCACACACCGCCTCTTCCCTGCATACATTTCACTCACACACACATACACACACTGACCGGCCTCCCCTTGCGTTGCTGCTCCATTAGGTCTGAATTGTGGCCGTGATGTGTGGGACCCATGGGAGGTGTTATTGTCAGAGCTGATTTACTCTGCACCAGCTGACATGACGCTTGAGGGCGTGTGTGTGTATGTGTGTGTGTGAGTGAGCCCTCCATTTGAGAGACAACCGGCATGTTGCCAGTCTTAAAGGCAACAGTTCACCAGTCGCTGCCAAGTAAAAGAAACTGCCGCAGTTGTCAACGAGATATGATTTCTTACATTTTATCAATTTCATGAGTCATTTATATTAACGAATGCAGCAACTGGTGTTTCTCCCACCCCCCACCCCCATATTTTGTTGCAGTTTAAGAACTTGTAAAAGTCTAGTTATAACTAAAACTCAGTAAATAAAAGTTTAGCCAAGATGTTGTGATTTTTAAAGTGAAAATCTATGAGCTAACATCTTACCTGTTGTGGATAATTATTTGAATGATCTTTGTGGGAATAAAGTTAAATTGACTGGATTGCGAGCTCATGGCTAGTTAGTTGTCAGTTTCACCTTTCATGGTTATTATACTCATATAATTATATGATTATTAGCAAGCAGGAGCAGCAGGAGCAGATAGCTGTAGCACTTTTAGTGAAGCCTAGTACATTTCAAGAATATTAGAATATTTGGTACCACTTTACAATAAGGCTCCCCTTGTAGAAGGCTAATAAATAGTTTATAGATACATAATTGCTGTATAAACACTTTATAAATCATTAATAATTGTTTATTATGTATTAAATAAGGGTGACAGTCAGCAACAAAACTGACCAGTTTTTTGCCAAATAGTGAGGCAAATCTGTTCACCTATATATTTCTTCTAGAGTTATTGTATTAAACATTTCAGACTATGGTAAGTTACTATCTTGTAAGCACAATAATAATTTGTAAACCTATTTTTTTTAGGATACAATATTAATTGTAGATATTTATAATGCTGTGATAAAGTACAATATTATATGCTAAACATGGGTTTGCAAATGCTTATCTGTGCTTACAAGGTAGTTACTTAGTCTGAAATGTTTATTATAACAACGCTAGATGAAATATATAGGTGGGAGGTTTGGCTCAGTATTTGGCAAGGAAGTGGTCAGTTTGGTCTCTCTGTCAACCTTCATTAATGCATTATCAGCAGTTGTTAATGGTTTGTAAAGTGATTATAGAGGAATTAATAACATCAACTATTATTAGTTAGCCATCTATAAGGGAAGCC
This sequence comes from Garcialebias charrua, assembly GCA_038048925.1. Lineage (NCBI taxonomy): Eukaryota > Metazoa > Chordata > Actinopteri > Cyprinodontiformes > Rivulidae > Garcialebias > Garcialebias charrua. The sequence goes on along the minus strand of JBBPBX010009432.1, from coordinate 13,491 downwards.
TTATTGTAAAATAGTACTGGTACCCAATATTCTTGTTGGAATGTCAGTGTCAATAAAAACTGATGGCAATGTAATGATTTGTAAAATACCATTCACTCGAAACACTATGATTTTATTATTATTATTATTATTATTATTATTAGATTAGTTTGTACTTTGTATTAATATCACAGTAGTCTGCTTTGGTCTGGGCTGTGCTCAGACTAACTGTTAGCTCATAAGTCTGGTCAGAAATAAACAATATTTATAAAAACTGAGGTCATTCATTCAAAGAGCTTTTGGTTTATAACCTTTACACAGAAACAAACAATGTAAAGGTTTAAAGCGTTAAAACAAAAAATTGTACCTCTGAAACAAAAACTTTGCAATCTTGTTGAACTTATTTTTTCCTTTAGTATTTTAATTTATAATAAAATGCGACAGGAAATGCCATGTTTTAATGATTCAGAAACTGTAAGTTAGTACCAGTTTTGAATATTTTAGTCTGCTTCCCTTGGATGGTAAGGCAATACTTTTATACCAATAATAAAGGTTAAGCTTAACAAATAATCCTTATTATTTGGTTTGGTAAAATATTGTGGTCTTGTTAGGACAATACAGATACAGTACAAGCTTTTGTTTTTCTGACATATTTTATTTTTGATGTTTTTACCGAAGGAACCTTCTTGTGGCACAAAACGGGGCAGCATGACATGACTAGAGAAACAATTTTTTTTGTATTTTTCAAAAAATACAGGATTAATGCTGAGCACTGAAGTGCTTCACTAACGTTAGATGAAAAAGTAAGAACTGAATTGTTAAAGCTAAAAGAAACAGAACACTGGCTAAAACTCCAAAGAAGTAAAATGCAAGCTGAATGACAAAAGTAGCAAAACACTTGCTAAAAGCTAAAAGTAAGGCTCAAATGTAGCAGCAAAAGGCTAGCTGTAATAGATCAACTTTGATAAATCAGATTTCTTTTTCAAACTTTTTTTAAATGATTTGATGGTTTCTATGTATGTACTGTGCCAAAAATGTTTCTAAAAAATGTCAAATCAGAGATGCACAATTTTGGATTTTTGGCTGATATGCCAATATGTTAAAACTTATTTGGCCGATAACCGATTCCAATACCAATTTTTTTCCCTATACCTACTTAAAGAGACTACATAGCTTTACCTGCTGTGGAATTAAAATACTACATTATTCTGCATGGTCTTTGTCAGTTTGGCCTGCTGCCAAATGTAGATGCCTAAAGGGGCCTGAAGGCATCTTTGCTAATCGGTTGCCATACAAACAGCACCTTATATACAGGTACATATATATATATATATATATATATATATATATATATATATATATATATATATATATATATATATATATATATATATATATATATATATATATATATATATATATATATATATATATATATATATATATATATATATATATATATATATATATATATATATATATATATATATATATATATATATATATATATATATATATATATATATATATATATATATATATATATATATATACATATATATATATATATATAGTATATATATATATATATATATATATGATATATATACATTAATGCTAATATTGGCCGATGCGATACATGCCGATAATATTGTGCATTCCTATGTCAAATAGTTAAACATTAAAATGTGTGAAAATGAAAGTCAAAACACCCATCCCCTGAAAGAGCTGGATTTTGTCTGAATATCTAAAATTGCTCAGAAGTTCGAATGCAACATGACAAAATAAAAAAAAATCACAGGAACACAAGAGTGTAAACGCTGACTCAGCGTTCACAAAAATATTACACTAACATTTGTTTATTAATTGATATCATGGATGTGAAGAAACTATTGGTTCCTTTATTGTTTTGCCATATGAAAATATTTTTGTGCATTCCAAAGTTATACTGGATTATATTTCCCTTCATTTTGCTCTTTTGTCTCGCATCACTTTCCCACTAGTTGCTCACCCACTGGGACGCTGTTAGCTAACTAATCATCATGAACCCATCTATAGATTGCACTCTCAACCTGTTCTAATCCTGTTTTCGTAAAACGCTGGCTTTCCAGCTCAATCTAAAAGAGTGGGACGAGATAATCCCAGTTTTTTGTTCAGAAGACTTCGTCTCACAGTCGTCAAACTCCCACACCTGTTGTGTCAGAGCCTCACAGAACAAGAGAATCTTAGGGGAAGATAGGATTCACAGAAATAAAATGTTTGACTTGAATGCTCAGCCCCTAAACTTTAAATAAAGTGCTTCATTTATGTAACACTTAGACAAACAACTAACTAATGACTGTGGGAGTTGTTGACTTCACTCTCACCTCCTTGCTGCATTCATACCCAACGCTCTTTGGGTCGAGTTACACACCTGTTGCCTTTAGCGAAGCAACAATGATGCGTGCTGCTCGACTGGAAGGACTCAGCTGATGTTCCTTTTCTTGTCGTGGGAATTTGAGGAGTGGAGCAGGCAGGCTTTAGTGCTGGAGGAAGTTTGGGGTTGCACTTGAAAAACAAAAGGTACAAGGACAGCTGGATCTCGCCATAATGCATGTTTGCATATTACATGTTTGCCATAATACCCCCACCCCACACACACACACACACACACACACACAAAGCTGTAAAATATTGACATGCCATCTGAAATCCAAGTTAAGCTAAAAGACATTTTAGGTCTGCTTCCTCTTAAAGACAAAGGCAGATGGAAATTACAAAAATACTGTTTGCAAAATCTCATCTTGGATAAGCTGCAGTCTTCAGGATAACTTTAATAAAAGTGGCAGTTGTCCAGAATGGATATCAGCTATTTGCTATTAAGGAAAGAGTGACCCCACACGTTAGAGGTGTTATCATGCTGCGGGCCTGCTTTGCTATGGCTTAGAAGGCTAAAAGTATCATAAAATAAACAATAAGATAGAAATGAGGAGGGACTTTAATTCAAAATGTAGAGCCTATTATGTAAAAATACAATTATTTTCAGCAAAGTAGGAAAAATCAACTATTAAGAAGCTGATTATTATTATTATTATTATTATTATTATTATTATTATTATTATTATTATTGTTATTATTATTATTGATTTGACTCAGAAAACATTCGGAAAGACACATGCAGATTTAAAAAACTTCACAGAGTCCTTGAAAAGTGGCAGAAATGAAGTGAAATGAAGCTTCTTGATGGTTTTTGTTAAAGTTCCTGCAATAATTAATGAAGTGACTGTTTTCTGCTCATATGCAACATTTATTTGACCAGGATCTGAAGTCCTATTTTTACAAACCCCACGGAATATATTTAACCATGAGAAAATACCTGATTTGCATCAATTAGAAAATAAATTTGAGTTTGGAGAATTTTTAAATTTCAATAATGCTAATAATTTGGACATTTTTTCCCGTTATCTTTTCTTTATTATTCACTGCTGACCATATTTGCTTTAAAACTACAATTTTAGACAAAAATGTAAATAAAGTAATAATATGGCAGGTGTTTTAAATAAATGTTCTGTATTTTGGTTCCAAAATATTCAGATCACATATAAACACGGAGATTAGAGATTTGTAATTCCATAGGAGAAATTAGTATTGAACAATTTAGGGTTCTTATAAATATATTAAAATATAACAGATAAACAGGATCATTTTTCCACAATGAAATATTTTTTTTAAATAACTCAAAATCAACAGCATCTCATATTCAAATGGATACATTTGTCATTTTCACCACTTGAAGATGACGAGAGGCAATCTTCATAAACAAACGAGTGCATCCATCCGTAGAGACGTCCCACAAACTATTAGCGGAGAAGATACATAAACACAGCCGTGCACTCGCTCACGTAAACACAGAGACATTTACTGTTTAATCTATTTAATTGAACGTGACTTTGAATAACTAAACAAATGAGGAAATTCACGAGGGGCACTCGATCCCTTCTTGGATAATGGATTGGAGATTCCTTTCCCATAGGGGCATTTGGGCAAACAAGACCCAGTAATCTCTGAATTGATGAGTTGACTGCATCAAATTTCTCCACTAAAGAGCCGCTGAACCCCAGATACAGGCTTGGTAGATCGCCAGACACTCAATTTGAGGACACAGGCTTTCTCTGGTTTCACCACCAGAGTCGTGATGTGCTGTAGATGTGCGAGATAAATATGTAAGAACACCTGAACACACACACACCTGTTTGTTTGTTGGATAATTTGGAAATGTACATGTTAATTAATTATTTTAACTCTTTTTTTCTTTTTTATTCAAATTCTTCTCTTTTTTTAAGCTTGATGCTATGAAAATGTGAACAATCACTATCTCACCTGTTGTAGATAGGCATTTGGAAAGCCTATGTTTGAAGAAACAACTATGATTTTATTAGACTGACAAACTAATGAAGCCAAAATCAAACTGGATTGGTGACATCTTAAAACACTGGCAACAATAATAATAATAATAATAATAATAATAATAATACAATTAAAAATAGCTTTAAAAAACAAAAGCACAACAAAAACCTTTATGTCAATATCAACACTAATTTTGCATCACAGCCTTATTTGTTACCTCAGTACTCGGGTCATGGCTTGGTATGGGTTTGGTACAACAAAAAACAAAACAAAACAAAAACATAAGCTGAATTAAATGTTCTTTTTCTTTAAACCAGTCATGTCAAACAGGTTCAAAACACCAAAGCCCATGCTCAATAATCCAGGTATAAAATCCAACAATGTTCAGTCAGTTCATCTGGACGGTTTCTTTCATGTGCTGAGACGTTTCGCCCTCCATCCTAAGGGCTTCATCAGGATTATACTACCTGGATTATTGAGCATGGACTTTGGTGTTTTGAACCAGTTTGACATGACTGGTTTAAATGGACAATTTTTCTCCCAGAAACAAACAGAAAAAAACAAAATACTCTTGTAAGAGCCGAGATTCTAAGGTAGCAACAACACTGAATGTATCACCTGGGATCTTCATTATGACATAAACAAATAATTTTAATGTCTTCATAGGTAATCTACCCACAGGCCATGTGCCAAACAAAACGTTAGATAAACTCCAGACATGTGCATCTTTATTGGATTAGAACAAACAAATAAACAACATAAATAAATTAAAACAAAAGCCAGGGAGTGTTTTATTTTTCAATTGTTTTACTTAGACTCGATCAAAAATGAAATGAAAAAGCAGCACAGATTTGAATAATGTTTATTTAAATAAATAATTAAAACGCAAAACACCCAGTCTTGAGTGTTTGTGCAGTAAATGGTGCTTGATTGCAGAATGAATATGCAAAGGGCTTGCCATTAAAAAAAAAGAATTTTATGATGTGACTTTTTGCCATACAAGCAGCTCACATCCACCACAGCCGTGCACGATCACAGGGACTGCAGAGCAGATGGAAAACAAACAGGACTACTGCAACCTGTTTGATGTTGAGCACTTAGATGTTCCTCTGCTTCTTTTCTATTATGCCAGTTAACAAAACACAGCTAAAATAAATATTCACTCAATCTGGGAGGACCTGACTTCGTTCCATGTACTCGTGCCAGACGTCTGCATCACACCATCACAGTCTGAATACTAGACCTTTGGAGCTGCCTGGTGTTAAGTTTTAGAAAAGTTTTGCATGAAGGTCTGTGAAATTTGTGAGATCCAAGCTATTTAAAGACAAAATATATCCAGTTTAATCTTGCACTGTTATTTGTTAGCTTTTAAGTTTGGTAAAAAAAAAAAAAAAGAAAAGCTATTGCAGTAGATAAAAAAAAGCTATCTACGACAGGTAAGATATTTGTTTGCAACCACTCCCCGGACATGAAATCTCCCTTTAAACACAGTGATCATATGCTGGTGAAGTGATCATATGTTTCTCCTTTTATCCCATGAAATGTGCATTTGTGTTTCACTACCAACAACAATAACAACAACAAAAAAGCATTAAACTCAATGTTCAGTTATGACAAATTTATTAAAGTCCTACCATTTAAATATGAATCATTACCAGAGGGAATAAATAATACATAAAACATTCTCCACATAAACAAACATATACACCACTCCCCTCGCCCTCTTCCCTTGTTGCTGCAGTTCTTCTTTGAGGCGGTTTGCAGTACAACAAAACAAACGAGACACATCCGAGAACACACAAATGCATAGTAGTAATTGGACCCCAAGGTACCGTTTAAGACAACATCTACATATTCGCCTAAATCCCAGCTCAACAATGTACAAAGTCCTCATGCTCAGGTCCTTCTGCGTGTTCAACAAGAGGTTTGTATAAAAATAAAGTCTCCACGATGATAAACCATTTATATTTATATATATATATAGACATTTGGCAACAACCAGACATTTAACGACTCCAACTGTTGAACTGGATTCATCACCTGAACATGCTGCGGTTAACAAAAGAGCAGTGGAACGAGATGTCAACAACAAAACCGTCTGAATACCAAATGTCCAAATCTGAGTCTGTGGTTTCCGTAAAAAAAAAAAAAAAAAAGAAGCTCATAGTGGTATCAGAAATGTGATGTTTCGACAGAAAAACTCGTGGTCGGCCTTTAGTTTTGGAACGGGGAACTGTTTTGCATTTCTTGAAGACAACAGAAGACACTGATAAGAAAGTAGATGACTCGAGTCTCTGTGGGCCAATCAAAACTGTCCATGGTCCACCTCGTCTAACCAGGATGCAGGACTGGCAGGAAAATCTGGGTACCCACCGCTGCTGCCGGTGGACAGGTCTGAGCTGGGCCCGTTGGCTGCTCCTATGGAACCCCTTACAGTGGGGTTGATACCGGGTCCACCGCTCTGGGTCATGATGGAAAGGCCTGAGTCAGGGTAGACCAGGCTGGAGATGAGAGGCGGATGTCTCGGGAGTGCATGAAGTGACCCAGGCGATTGGGGGAGGCCGTAGGGGCTGCTGGACCGGATGTCATGAAACTGGTCCTGGGAGGGAAGCAAGCCATGTTCCAGAGGGAAGGAGCTGTTGTTGTTGCCTCCTTGGCGGCCCCCCATGGCTGGAGAGGACTCACTCAGGCTGCTGTAGATGCTGTTGGTGTGGCCGAGCTCCGACATGGGAGGCTCATCTGAGCAGCAAAGAGAAAGTGCTTTTTGCAGTTAGTATGGTGAAAATTATTATTATTGGTGTTAACATGATGAACTGGTTGACTCAAAACAAAATGGGACTTTTTTTTCATTACAGCAACATGATTAAAAAAATAATAATAATAAATAAAAAAAAAAAAAAA
>JBBPBX010009431.1:39128-60086 GCA_038048925.1 Garcialebias charrua | reverse complement strand
AAAAGTTCATAGCATTAAATTCAAACAGAAGTTCAAATTATTTCATCCTGAAATAACTCTGGCTAACTACTGTAGCTTTTTTATAACATGGAGTTAAACTCAAAGCAGTCTCCTCAGATAAATAGTGTTACCATTATTTTTATATTAAAGTTTCTGTTAACTTATTATTTTTACATTTGATTGTTTCTGTTCAGTGCCCTGAGACAACTTGTGACTTGGAGCTATACAGTATAAATAAACTGAACTGAATTGAATTGAGGAGAGACATTTAATGTAATGTTTTGGCCTCTACATTCAGATAAAAATAAGCTGTAACGTGTAGTCACTGCCTAAAAGGTTGTTAGCAGCTGCTACAAACAAGCTTAGCGTCAGTGTGTTAATCTAATGTTAACCTGGATATTTTTAAAAGGAGAGACATTTAATGTCCATTGTTTGCGAATGAATAGCATACATTCATTCACGGTGTCACTCAAATATTAGGGACTTGACTTGGACTTGACTTGGACTTGAGATCAGAGACTTGAGACTTGACTTGGACTTGACTTGGACTTGAGATCAGAGACTTGAGACTTGACTTGGACTTGAGATCAATGACTTGAGACTTGACTTGGACTTGACCTGGACATGAGATCAGAGACTTGAGACTTGACTTGGACTTGAGATCAGAGACTTGAGACTTGACTTGGACTTGCAAAAAATGACTTGTGAGCATCTCTGGCATGATGTGATATTTTGCAGTGATTATTCTTATTATTATTTATTTATTCATGAGTCTAACAGCCTCAGGGTAGAAGCTGTTCCTCAGTCTAGTGGTTCTACATTTGATGCTCCTCAACCTCCGTCCTGAGGGGAGTGGGGCAAAGAGTGAGTGTGCTGGGTGAGTGAGGTCTTTCATGATGCAGGTGGCTCTTTTCCTGCATCTGGAGGTGTAAATGTCTGTGATGGTGGGGAGACTGACTCCAACAGACTTCTGTGCAGCCTTCACCACTCTCTGTAGAGCTTTCCTCTCTGCAACTGTGCAGCCTCCATGCCACACATTGATGCTGGAGCACAGGATGCTCTCCACTGCACACCTGTAGAAGGAGGTGAGGACTGGGCTGCTCAGACCAGCTCGTCTCAGCCGTCTGAGGAAGTAGAGTCTCTGATGACCTTTCTTGATCAGGCTGGTGGTGTTGTTGCTCCAGCTGAGGTTATCATTCAAGTGTACACCCAAGTATTTGTAGCTGGAGACCACTTCCACTGCAGATCCACTTATGTTCAGTGGGGTGTGTGTTTGTTCCTTCTGAAGTCCACAATCATCTCCTTTGTCTTCTTCACATTCATGTGAAGGTTATTCTCTTTGCACCAGCTCTCCAGATGTTCCACCTCCTGTCTGTAGCTGGACTCATCATTGTTTGTGATGCATCCCACCACCGCTGTATCATCTGCAAACTTAACAATATGACAGCCTGGATGTGTGGCTGTACAATCATATGTGAGCAGAGTGAACAGAAGAGGGCTCAGCACACATCCTTGAGGAGAGCCAGTGCTGAGGGTAATGGTGGAGGAGGAGAAGTTGTGGATCTTCACGGACTGTGGTCTGTTTGTTAAGAAGTCTAGTACCCAGTTACAAATGGAGGGGCTTAGTCCAAGTGTGGATAGTTTGTCTATCAGAGTTTGGGGGATCATGGTGTTGAAGGCAGATGTGAAGTCCACAAAGAGCATGCGCACGTATGAGTCCTTCTGATCCAGGTGGGTGAGAGCAGTGTGGACCACAAAGGAGATGGCGCAGAGACGAGAACAACCCTAACAGCCATAGCTATGGTTCACATGCAGATTGGCAAAACGACACTACACCACCCAGTGTATGTGTCCACACTTGACTCATTCCCATTTCTGGTTGGCCAAGACTTTATAAACCGTTTTGAAGCGATTATAGATTATGGTCAACAGAAAATGTGGGCAACAGTGAGAAAACCCCTGCCAATAAAAGTGCCTCCTCGTTGTGGTACAGACTGCCTAACCGCAGGTACCGCAGTGGCCACGAGGGACTCCCCAACCGTGGTCACAAGCCCGGTAAGTGAACCTTCAACTACAGGTGAGACAGTAGAGACTCAACAGTTGGACCAGACTCTGGCCCGACAAGAGAACCTCCTCTGCGAGCTGACACAGTCAGCACTCACTGAACACTACCTACCACAGGTAGTGAAAGGTGTTGAGATCCAAGGATCCTACACCGAAGAGGCTGTACTGTCCTATGGGACAGGTAATTCAGCCATCAGCCAAGCTTTCGATGAAACCTTGGTTCAAGGACATGTGAGTCCTGGAAGTGGCAGTCCGCGACATGCTGACAGTCACTTGGATTTCAGTGTCATAGATTTTGAGGACCCCTCCTCCAACAAAAGGGGGGTGTACTCTCACTCTCTACCACAGGTAGTAGACTGTGTGGAGGTCCGAGGATCCCACACCACAGACGCTGTACTGTCCTCTGGGACAGGTAATTCAGCCATCAGCCAAGCTTTCGATGAAACCTTGGTTCAAGAGCTTTTGAGTATAGAACTACTCAGAGATGACATAGTTCTTACAGACTCAAAGAGCACCTCTTCAGTCATGAAGTGGGAAGACACACATCACAACGACAGTGACGCACCGCGGTCTGACCAGTCAGACACACCAGCGACTGCGCCGACAGTTGTGACACACCTGAATTACGCAGAAAGAGGTAAACGTACGGAGAAACGTTGGCCGAAGCCTATGAGGTTCCTGTACAAGCTTCCCGATACACTGCGTGAACGGCTTAAACCAAACCATGGCATCTTAACTCGTGCCCAAGGCCTTGACAATCTCAAGGTCCCCACCAATCTCAAAGAACTACAAAGTTTTCTTGGCGTGTGTAACTACTCGAACCAGTTCATAGAGAACTATGCAGACCTTGCAAAGCCACTGACTGAACTCCTAAAGAAAGACGTCCCATTTGTCTGGACTGACAAACAGCAGCAGGCAATGGACGCTCTTATAGACAGGATCAAGTCAGCCCCATGTTTAGTCTACCCAGACTACAACAAAGAGCTTTACTTGGAAGTGGGCTTCTCAGCTCGTTGCATAAGTGCTGGTCTGTACCAAATACACGACAGAGACAAACGTGTAGTAGCCTACGCCAGCAAGACGATGGCAGGACCCGAGTTGAGATTCTCAGACTGTGAGAAAGCTCTACTGACCACAGTGTGGGCAGTAAAACATTTCTCCAGCTACATTGGTGGACAGAAAATCATTGTGGAAACACAACACCAGCCAGTGACGTTCCTGAACAGCCAACGCATCAGAGATGGTGTGGTAACAAACTCTCGTGTTGCAACGTGGCTCATGGCGCTTCAAAGTTTTAACCTAGACATACGTTATGGTCAAAACAAGAAGTCACATCTGGGGACAGACTTGGCACTCTGCCAAAAGTGTACACAAGATGTACCAGCGACCCAGCCGTTGGCTGAGGAAAAAACCCCTGTGACTGAAGACCCGAACCACCACTTCTTTGATGACAATATCTGCAAAGATATGACAACATTGTACGTGGATGGATCTTCATTCCTCCGCGACAAAATCTGTAGGGCAGGTGTTGGAGGGGTCCTCCTCCAAGACCAAGAACAGATTACCTTCAGCTACAAATTAGGCTCTCAGACTTCTCAGTACGCTGAGATTGCAGGAATCCTAATAGCTCTCCAGATGGTAGTAGCACGCTCCATCAAGACCCTAGTCATCTGCACTGACTCTAACTATGCTCGTTTGAGTTTCGCTTGTCACCTTGCTGTGTGGAAACAGAACGGTTTCCTAACAAGCGACAGAAAAGTGGTCAAACACAAAGAGCTTTTCATGGCATGTGATCACTTGGTGACATCACACGACTTACAGATCTACTGGAAGAAAGTTCCAGGACATTCTAGAGTCCCAGGCGATGACAAGCACTACAATGACATTGCGGATTCCTTAGCCAAAGAAGGAGCCGACGAAGGTCCTCTATGGTCCTTCGACTCCTCCTGGTTGATCAAGACTCTGTCAACACAACCTGCTGTTGAGGTTATGGCAGTCACACGTGCACAGGCCGCGGCCAGACCTGCTGACAACGCAGTCTCTGTACGGCCTGCACTGACTGACCCAGACATCATCCAACAGCAAAAGTCGGATCCTGCTATCAACTACATGATACTGTACCTGACTGATCCAGACAAAAACACTCCGACTAAAGACGAACTGGATTCCGATCCAGACCTTAAAGTCCTTTACCAGCTGCGCAAACAGCTAAAACTAATCAAGGGCATCCTAACTTTCGCTCATGGACCAACGTCCTCACCTGTGTTCGTGGTTCCCCATGACCAAAGGGGGGTGATGTTAGTTCATGCCCATGATCTCCCGTCCGCAGGACACAAAGGAGATAAAGCCACGCTGACGGCATTAAAACAAATTGCCTATTGGCCTGGAATGAAAAAGGATGTCAAGGACTACATTGAAGGGTGCGTGGTCTGTGGCCAGTTTCAGCCAACCAGACCACTTCACAGAGCACCACTGCAAAGTAGAGGCATTGCATTCCCATGGTCTGACCTCCAGATCGACTGGGTTGGACCACTCACTAAGAGCTCTAGAGGAAATAAATATTTTCTCACGGTAACCTGTGCATTTACCAAATGGGTAGAATGCCTACCAGCTCCTAACGACACAGCACAAACAACTGCTATGTTGTTAATGAATCATATATTCTCAAGGTTTGGACTTCCCCTTCGGGTGAACTCAGACCAAGGTACACACTTCACAGGTGAAGTGATGAAAGAACTGTGGAAGACGCTAGGCGTCAAGGCCAACTTTCATGTCGGCTACCACCCACAGGCTTCAGGCCAAGTCGAGAGAGCGAACAGAACTGTGGTGAGTATTTTGAAGAAATACGTGGCCGCAAATCACAAGGACTGGGATGTGAAACTCCCTCTGGTCCTCATGGCCATAAGAGCCACTCCACACACATCAACTGGCATCTCTCCCTTCGAGATGATGACCGGTCGACAAATGACTCTCCCTCTACACCTGTTGTACCAACCAGGTGACGCCGTCATGGCGACAGCCTACACTACACAACAATACATGAAAGATTTGAATGTACACCTCAGAAACACTTTTGCTTTCGCCCAGAAAAACCTGGAAAAATCCGCTGAAGGACGCAAGGCGTACTATGACCAGAAGGCCTCTCACAATGAACTCCAAGTGGGAGACAGAGTCTGGTACTATACGTTCGCCCCAGCAACCGGGAAAGGAGAGTCCGGGACCGGAACTCTCGCCCGCAAACTAATGCCCAGGTGGACTGGACCTCATCTGATAACAGACAAAGTGTCCTCAGTCGTCTACGAGATCAAAATCAGCAAAGGCCGTAAAGAGCCAATTGCTAAATGGGTACATCGAAATCAGATCAAACCTTACAAGGCGTTCAATGACTCCACAAAAGACAAAGATCTCACCAACTCACCGACTTCATGGGATAATAAGGTCGTACAAACACAAGTTAGTAAATAAACTAATCAGGTTTAAACTACCTAATTCCCACCCTATAAGTCGCATTGTCCAATTTGAACTTAGAAACGCTAAGCCTAAAACCCACAACAAAAAACTAACCTTAACAACCGTTTAAATCCACGAGATTTGATTTGACCTCGGTCATAAAGTTGAGACCTGTTTTGCTTGTGTGTTGCACTTTGGAATCTGACGACAAGAGTGGGTCGAAGCAGTGAAACGTTGTTTCCTTGTTGTTTAGTCATTACTGTTGTCATTAGTTGAGGTATTGTTTTGGTTCTGAACACTCCCAGCCAAAAAGGTTTTGTATTAACATTGGTTAATGAATGATATGGATTTAACTATGCCAACATGCAGTTCGTTTTGTTAAATCTCAGTCGTTGAAGAGCCAATGTAGTTTAAAGCTACCCGAGGTACCATAAACTACACTGGTCTCACAATTTCTAAATTGAACCGATTCGATCGTTTCTATTCTAGATTATCTATTCATTTTGATGAGTCTCGCCATAGACTTCAAAATTGATTAGGAATACTAAATCCTACGTCGTTCGTCTAAAAGACAACAGACATTTAGATCAAACTATATTTCATTTTTCTACTTTAGTTTAACCTAAACTAATTAGTGAATGGAGGAATAGTTTGGAATTAGAGGCCTTCGTTACAGAAGCCCTCCAAAATTCTATAGGTATAGATCCCTATATCTAATTTACAGAATTGTTCCACCCCTTAATTAGTAAGTGTAGCTGTTCTAAACCATGATAGCTTACATACCAGGTGCATATAGGTAAGGCTTAATGTAAAATCCCAATCATAAGCCCACCTTAAAAAACCACATAATTGCATGACACATAGAACCAGAGTGGCACTGACTGGAAACCAACCAGCCAACAACCTTCGATGTGGGGACCTGCAGCTCCAACGCTTGGTCTTCAACCTTCATCCAAGGGTCGCCTCCTCTGCGTCAATCGAGGGATCCCCTCTACATGCTGATTATGAAAACAATTGTTGCTGATGATATCACCAACTCTAATCGTGGTGGAATTACTGCTGTGGAATTACCGCTGTGGATTATAAGACTTTGCTTTCCAAGGGATCACAGGCTTTGTTTTCCAGGAGTTAACAGACTTTGTTTTCCAAAGGAGTAAAAGCTTTTCGCAATGGGATTACCTCTGAACAGTATGAAATTTCCAAAAACTTTATGGGATTATAATTTTTGATTTTTCTCTTCCACTTGCTGGATTACTTCAAGATCAAAGACAGTTCAAGGTTTCCTTTCGTGTTGGACCCCATCCCCAAGGACTGGCGATGGCTTCCAAAAGGGGGGAGATGTAATGGACCTACCCAGGGTCAAACTAGGGTTTTCGAACTGTCCAGTGATGACCTTTACTGACCACTCAGTAAAGCAAGACATTTACTACAAAATCATTCATTTAGCTATAATCTGATAAATATAGTCACCAAAAGAGACTATTTCTATCTTTGATTTTATTCTAATGTGATCAAAAGAATAACTTTTGTCATTTTCATGATGTGTGCTTTTAAGCTGTGTCATTCTGTAAGAGTTAAACTGTGTTCACTGCTGTGTTTAAAGGTGAAGCCTTCGGGTCACAGAGACCGGACGGTTTTGTTTAGAAACTCAGAGACAGTCTCATGAGCTGGGCTCCAGCTTTATCTATCTTTTTCCTAAACATTTCTCTCTGCTGCTGTTTGTAACCTTGGGTTTGATAAGGCAAGTGAACTCCTCTCTGTGTTCCTGTCTTTTAAGTTCTAACTGTGCGGAAACGCTTCAGTCTTTGAATGGACAGAGAGTTTGAATGGACGGAGACCTGAAAGCTCTCTGCCTTGCAGCTGGTCAAGCTTGGTCAAGAGCCAAAGACTAACTTGTCAGCTAGAACTGATGGACGCCTCCATCCAGTTCCCCGAGCAAAAGCTCCAAAGTTCCTAATGAACTTTCTTTGAGAAACATCTCGTCTTGAAGTCGGCCAGAAGCTGCCACATGTTTCTGACGGCTGACGCGGATCCGAGGAGACGTTGGAAGTAAACGACCAGTTCAGACGTACGAGGGCCGGAAGGACTCTGTGCACCTGGGAGGCTGGTAATATCTTTATCAGACGCATCGTCAAAAGGTAAAGCTGTTTACAAACGTACCTGGGATTTAGCCGAAGTCGGATGGAAAGTGTCATCTCTGGTTACACTCGAGATAAATAACTTAATCTCTCCAACCTCTTATTCCTCCTTTTCCCTTTCCCTCTCAATCTTAAGCTGGAAACTATTTTAAGCTGAAGAGCCCCTCAGACTAAATATGTGTAACATCTAGTATTTATGTCTGTTGTGTTAAATCAAGTGTGCTGACGTATTTGAATTGAAAGAAAGTGAAATCATGTCAATCAAGTGTAATGGTGTTAATTTAGTTGATTTATTTTAAATAAATGATAGTGTCTCTTTGACATATCAAACTAAGTTAACGTGTCCATTGTCACTTAATGGCTCTGTTTATTTATCCATCATAAAGATCACAGAAATATTGAATAAACTGAAAAAGAAGAGAATCCGTGAAATTACTATTCAATCTGAATAAGTAAATTAAGGTAAAAAGGAGGTCAGTATTAAACTGACCCCCTCTAAACCCTTTACACTCTGTTGATCGGTTCTCGCGGTATGCATATTGATGAGGGTCCTCGTTGATGTTGACGGTTGTCTTGATGTGGGACATGACCAGTTTCTCAAAACATTTAGCGACTATCGGGGTGAGGGCCACCGGTCTATAGTCATTCAGACCAGTCACTGTGGAGCTCTTTGGGACTGGGATGATGGTGGCGGTCTTCAGGCAGGTGGGAACTGACTCCAGTGCAAGTGAGGTGGTGAAGATGTCAGCCAGCACCTCACAGAGCTGGTCCGCACATTCCTTCAGAACTTTCCCTGGGATGTTGTCTGGTCCGGTTGCTTTATGAGGGTTGATCCTTCTGAGACTGCCTCTCACTTCTGCTGCGGTCACTCTGAGATGCTCTTCATCTGGTGATGAGGTGAGTCTGGTGCTAGCTGGTCTGTTTGGGTCTTCAAAACGTGCATAAAACTTATTGAGGGCATCAGGCAGAGATGGGTCCTTGGGGCATTGTTTGCTCTTGCCTTTGTAATCTGTTATGCATTTGATGCCCTTCCACATGCTCCGTGGGTCTTGTGAGGTGAACTGTCCCTCGATCCTCTGTGCATATGTGGCCTTGGCCTTCTTAATGCCAGCAACCAGTTCTTTCCTGCTCTTTCTCAGTTCCTCTGTGTTTCCAGACTTGAAGGCAGTTTTCCTGGCTGCCAGCAGGGTGCGGACCTCTTTATTTAACCAGGGTTTTGTGTTGGGGTAAAATTTAACATATTTTGTTATGGATACATTTTCAGAGCATGTGCTAATATAACCCAGGACTGAGGAAGATAAAGTTCCAGATCCACTGATCTCCCATCAGTAGCTGCCTCCCTGAAGACAGACCAGTTTGTATTTTCAAAACAGTCTCTCAGCATGGGGGTGCTACCTTGTCATAATCATAAGGGGAACACAAGGGAGAGCAGGAGCTAAACATATCGCAAAGGGTCACCATCCTCACACAATGAAGTACTTTCCGACCCTCTCTGTACTTCTCCATCTGCATCCTCAAAACAAAAATGGCATTTGTGGTGTGCTTTCTCCGCATGAAACCATAATGCTGCTCACAGTTACCTCTTCTGTAATTCTAGCTCCCACAACTCTCTCCCAGACGTGTAGCTCAGGAACTTAATTCCCTTCTAGTTGCTACAACTCTGTACATAGGCCTTGTTATTTTATTTTTGTTTTATTTGTTTTACCACTTGATTAATATTATATTATAATAATAATATTATATTATATATCAATCCATGGAATTAGATTATGGAATGGCTTGGAGAATGTAGTTAAAAATGCCAAAGTCAATGTTTACATTTAAGAAAATGATCAAAACCAATGTGTTAAAAAATATATATGAAATAGCGTAATGTGTATTGTATTAGTTTGAAAATTAGAAAGTTAGTCATTTTGTACTGTTGGTTGAAGATTATTATTGTTTAATCTGATTGTTGGAAAAAAAGGGGCAGATATAATAAGATTTATTCTTCTTTCTGCTACCTTTCATTTTTTTTAGATTTTGTACATTATCATTTAAGGGATTGTCTTGTATTGTTTATTTTGTAAAAAAAATGAACAAATTTAATAAACATAAACATATTCTCTTCTATTATTTTTTTATCAGCATAAGTTAAAAATATTGGTCCAGAAAAAGTAAAAAGTAAAAAAAAGTTTTTGATTTGATGAAATCAGTTTTAGTATTCCTTAGTTTTGTACTACGCTGTATTTAAAAATAAAGGAGCACATGCTGGGGCCCAGACTCTGAACATCAAAGCTTGGTCTTCATTGTCATCTGTCTTTTTTATTTCTACTGGAGCCACATCCCTCCTACTGTGAACACATCTCAATGATTGTGCTCATTGCTGGGAGCAGGGGTGGGGGTGGTGGTTGTGTTGTGTTTATATTCTGCACTGTGAGCAGGGATGTCATAATCTTCTACCTTTAGAATCAGAATCAGAATCGGTTTATTATTGCCATTGTCAAAGAATAAAATTCACTGACTAGGAACTTGCTTTGGCATAGAGGTGCAATAAAAAGACGTAAAAATAGAATAAAAACACATGAACACACCAACCAATAAACACAATGCAGTACAGCACAATATTCACAATAATATTCACAATAAATGGCAGTGACAAATGGTGCTAGAAGATAAATGGAGTGATGATGTACAGTTTTAGGCCAGTGATAAATGATAAGGCAGAGTTAAACAGTAACAGGATTATGAATGTTCAGAAGACTGACGGCAGATGGAAAGAAACTGTTTTTATGGCGGGAGGTTCTGGTCCGAATGGACCGAAGCCTCCTGCCTGAAGGGAGTGTTGTTTGATCCGTTTTTTTGAGTTTGCACTACATCTTGTCAAAATGCATATTCTATTTCATCCATCCATCCATTATCTTTTACCCACTTCTTCCATTTTGGGTCACGGGGCCCATGTACAGCAATCACTGTGCGAGGGTCGGGGTACACCCTGGACAGGTCGCAAGTCCATCATAGGGACACATAGAGACAAACGAGACAAACAACCATTCAGGTCGGGTGGCCGTGGTGTAGTGGTAATGTCAGTCGTCCCCCGATCGGAAGGTTGGAGGTTCGAATCCCGGTTCCTCACACCATGTGTCGTTGTGTCCCTGGGCAAGACACTTAACCCCGAGTTGCTCCCGGTAGGACTGGAAGGCGCCATGCATGGCAGTCGCCGCTACCGGTGTATGAATGTGTCTATGAATGGGTGGATGGTTGGTATTGTTAAGCGCTTTGGGGTCCCTCACAGGGGGCTGGAAAGCGCTATATAAATAAGCTTCATTTACCATTTTTACCATTCACTCTCTCCCTCACACCTAAGGACAATTTAAAGTTACCAATCAGTCTAACATGCATGTTTTTGATCTGTGGGAGGAAACCGGAGCACCCGGAGAAAACCCATGCATGCACGGCAAGAACATGCAAACTCCACCCAGAAAGGCCCCCGGACCGGGATTTGAACTGGGGACTTGCTTGCTGAGAGGCAGCAACTCTAACAGTTGCACCACCGTACTGCCCTGCATGTCCCTTTCTTGATCACTAATTTAATGTTTCCATGTTACTGACCTCACCTTCCATAAAATAAACTTGAAGCCAACGCATCATTGATTTAATAAAATCTCAGTTATAAAACAAAAATCTATTGCCAGAATGAAAGCCTTTTATTTCTGTTGGGGAACACAAGCTTTTGTTTGCTTTTTCTTTTCTTCAGTCATTGATGCAGACTACTTCCTGAACAAGCTGCAATACAGTACCTGCTCAGATAATCACATAATTTAAAGCAACAAACTAGATAAAATCGGAGACTGAGATGAATGATTGATTATGAATTTTAAGTACACCATACAGACTAGGTGTGGCCTCCCCTGGGTACAGTCTGTGGTGCAGAATATGGTCAATAGCCTTGTCCTGTTCCAAAGTTTTCATGCAATCTATCAACTTCTTCTTGTAACCACTTCCTGGTTCTCTTTTCATTATCCCATAAGTGGTTAAGTCACTAAGTGGTGTCATATCTTTATTATGTTAGTCTCAGTGGTTCAAAATCACTGTGCACCTTCCTTTGTCTACTGGGAGGGTGATAATGTTCTTGTCCTTGCTGAGAATGGTGAGTGCATCCCTCTCCTCTCTACTGATGTTGCGAGATG
The DNA here is from genome assembly GCA_038048925.1 of Garcialebias charrua. Classification (NCBI taxonomy): domain Eukaryota; kingdom Metazoa; phylum Chordata; class Actinopteri; order Cyprinodontiformes; family Rivulidae; genus Garcialebias; species Garcialebias charrua. The sequence goes on along the minus strand of JBBPBX010009431.1, from coordinate 48,265 downwards.
GTGGTTTGGCATTACTGAGGCAGGTTGAAACTTTGTTCCTAAGTTGTTCTGCTTCAAACTCTGTAGTTTTGTTGTTGCAGAGGTTGATTCTGTGGCTGTGATCATCTCCACCAGATGAATTTTTCTTGGTACAAAGTTATTTCCCCTGGTAAGTATCTCTGTCTCCGACTAGGTGAGCTGTTGGTCGGACAAATTCTTCACCCACTTTTTGTCTCCCTGGTATGTGACTGTCTAATGGTGTGTTGTCTGTCATTCAGTGCGTTGTTGTTAGGACTGAGATGGGCTTGACGAGTTGTCAGTAAATTAAACTTCTTTTTTGTTGGGTCTTCGACTTCATGAGATGTGCTAGGTGTGCCTGTTCTGTGAAATCAATCATCAGCTGAAATGTGGTTTTATCTAGACATGCTGTTAGTTTTACTACTAAACTGTACATGTAGTGAACCTACTTCACATAAGGGGGCCAATATTATAGGCAGAAACATGGGTGTGCTATATGGTCTCCAGTTTATTTTATTGTTGCCAACCTGTACATGGAGGAGGTAGAAAAGAGAACCTTGACATCATTTTCAGGGAGACCACCAAGTCATTGGTTCAGCTATGTTGATGACAACTGGGTTAAAATTAAATCTCAGGAAGTCCAACATTTAACTGATCACATCAACTCTGTGGATAAATATATCAAGTTCACACAAGAAGATGTAAAAGATGGGAGGTTGGCTTTCTTGAACTGTGAGGTCTCAGTCTCTGATGGAAGACATTTACAAACGTATGTGTACCGCAAACCTACCCACACAGACCAGTATTTGCAGCTTGACTCCCATCACTCTCTGGAGCACAAGTTAGGAGTCATCATGACTAGGGATGGGGCCGATCCAATCCAGTATCTGTATCAGCATCCGATACAGCATAATTTACATATCGGATTTTCCGATCCAACATGCCGATATTTCCGATCCATGATGCACATACACAGGCGTCAGCGGTGTGTCCACGTAACATGTGTTACACCATATTCTGTGACTAACGTCTTAACATTGTGTGAGCTAAACCCAATGAAGACACTCTGAGCCTCACAACAGGAAACACCCAAACTTTAATAGCACACAAGAGGCAGGTCTATATCACAGACGTCCATCTCACTCATGGTGCGGCCTGTAACACAAAAATACCGCTAAGCATTATGGGAAAGACAACACAGTCCACTCCCCTTAACCGTGACCATAGGGGGTGGTGTTGCATGCATTGTTGCTGGTCACAGAATATAGTGTAACAACGGGTTCAATCGACCAAACCAGAAACGGCTTCCTCTGACCTTGTTTCACAAACAAAAAGCAAAAATTATGAATCTCTAAACCTATTAATAAAACCCATAAACATAATTATCTCTAAAACTAAACCTAATGCGCAGGGGTGGTTGACTGCCCCACTGTTTTTAAGTTTCATTTTTGATTGTGGCACTATGAGTTGTAATTCTTGTTGGCTTTGATCAACGGATACAGATTTAAACTATACATTGAATTTATAAATGTACTGATGTTATTTGAATCTGTTTTATTTCCCAGATCATTGTTAAATTTAATTAAATTTAATTATTTCACAAATTTATGTAATGTTTTTTTTTATTATCTTTTATGTTTTTTTTATTATTATTAATAATATGTAAAATGAATAAAAACAAAAAAAAATTAAATTGAAAAAAGTCTCCACACAAAAAAACTTTTTTATTAAAACTCTTTTCCAATAGCTCCAATATTTTATCAGTGAATTCATACGGGGAGTGGACTGTGTTGTCTTTCCCATAATGCTTAGCAGTATTTTAGTGTTCCGGTCACACCATGAGTGAGATGGACGTCTGTGATATAGACCATGCCTCTTGTGTACTATTAAAGTTTAGGTGTTTCCTGTTGTGTGGCTCAGAGTGTCTTCATTTGGTTTAACTCACACAATGTTAAAACAGCAGTCACAGAATACAGTATGGTGTAACACACGTGATGATGATATCGGAAATGGATCGTATAGGTCGATACCCAGAGTTAAGTATCGGGATCGGATCGGAAGTAACTAAATGTGGATCGGTGCATTCCTAATCAGGACTCTGTACCACAGAGCAGACAGCGTCCCCACTAAGGCCCTGTTTACACGGACACTGTGGGGGGAAACGGAACTTTTGTGTATGTTAGTTACATGAAAAGTTTTGCGTTGACACGGATCTGCTCGAATCCCCCCTCCCTCATGCACCCCCCTTTCACCCACTGCGCATGCGTGCTGCTGAACCTTCACCCATTGCGCATGCATGCTGCCTCACTCTGCTGGCAGTCTGCTACTTTCTTTTGTGCTAAAAGTAGAGCTAACAACAAGTTAACAACAAGTTAAAGGTTCAGTCTGCAGTTTCTGTAGAACATCAGCACTTAGAAAAAATTTCAACAAACAAAGCATTCTGATCCCTCCCCCTCGGCTCTGCCCCCTTGTGGTCTGTTGAAATTCAAATTCAAGCTCTGTTTTTATTGGCTGATTCAAATTCAAGCTCGGTTTTTATTGGCTGGTTACAAACTTTGTTTTTATTGGCTGGAAAATGGCGGGTCACTTTTTCTTTTTAGAAATGCTTATTTACCACCTGGAGAAGCAAGGGGACAATAATTTTTTTTAGTTTTTTTCAGAGATTACCTCTCTAACATCAATCTAGTGACAGAGTGAAGAAATATGTTAAAAATATATTGTTAGAAAAGTTACATATAGCAGCTTTAAAGCTGGATTTTGGATAAGAGTCGACAGATTTGACACCAAGCGGGACTGCTTCATCTAACAAGCTGCACACCAGACGCTGAGTGGACTGTGGACCAGAACCGGACTTTACTCCGTGATAAACAGCTGACTTACAGCAGGTAAATCAACGTTCTTAATATAATGTTTGCTTGTGTTTAATTTGATCACACAACAACTGAGTTTTTATTTATTTATTTATTTCTGCCAGGTGGAGCTGTCGTTCCAACAAACAGGCAGACCGGTTCTGATGGGTCCAGATGAACACACAGCAAGAGTCCAGTTCATTAACGTAGTTACAGTTCGGTTCACGTGTTTTAATAGTGTGTTTAGTTTAATTCTCAGTGTTTGTGTTACGTAAAGTTTGTGGTGCTGAATAAATAAATAAATAAAAAATAAACCTGGTGTCTTACTGTTTAAAAAATGTAACGAGTCCAGATAGATACTGTAGTTCAGATAAATTTACATCTCCCACGCCAACATAAATACTGTTTATTATTGTTAAACTGTTATATTTTGCAGCGTGACACGTGAAATGTCCGCCTACCCTAGACTGTCCGCGCGTGTGAGCTGCGCGCATGTGGTTGACACAAAAGATCAGCAGGAGATGTTTACATTATCAGCGGGGGGTCTGCGAAAAAGTTCCACCCTATCCTTGGGCAAAGAACAGGCATAAGTGTTCCCTCACAGCCTTCAGTGTGGAAATGAATGGTTGACTCTCCTTGAAAAACAGAGTTACTATGACGAGAGGTGGATCAGGAAAGTATTGGATGCAAAGAGGGGGGCCAGCAGCGTCGTGTAGGCGATAAGCAAAGACGCAAAGAGAAAGTAGCGGTTCCACTCAAAATATGCGCCGTGTAAACTGGCCCTAACTCAGGATCCAGGCAGGATGAGAAATCCCACACAAGGCAGGATCTAAAGAAATGTGGATATCCTAACAGGGAATTCCTGAAAGCAGAGAATAAACCCAAACAGGACTCCAGCCAGCCATCAGGTGAAAAGAAGGAACACAGGCTCAGACCAGTGGTTGTTCTGTAAGTTGCAGGAGTTTCAGAGAAACAGACGTTTATTTTCTAACACAACGCCCCAGTGGCTTTCAGACCCCAAAATACATTACAGTATAGACTAGTCCATCCCAAACATCCTGTCCCCCGGCACAAACAGAGTAATATTGTGTATGCTGTTCAGTGTCAGGAGGGCTGTGATCAGTCTTATATCGGGGAAACTAAAAAGCCACTTGCCAAAAGGGTGGCCTAGCTCAGAAGAGCAACATCATCATGTCAGGACTCTGCGGTCTACACTCATCTCCAGGCCAGCGGTCACTCATTCAGGGATGAAGATGTGCACATTCTTGATAGAGATTAATGATGGTTTGAGAGAGGAGTGAAGGAAGATACATTTGTGAAAAGAAACCGTCCATCATTAAATCGGGCAGAGGCCTCTGTGTCCAATTGTCCCCCTCTTACAATGCTGTTGTTGCTAGTATCACTCAGCCCTCTGTGAATAGGAAGTGGCCATCAGGGTGCCAACGATTGGTCATTAGGCTGATGGTCTTCCTTAATCATGTGAACAGCTAGTTCTGGCGGTCACCAGCAAACTGGTTGATCCACTATGAAAAGGTGTTGTTTTTAAGACTGAAGGTTCCTGCATTCTCCATTCAAAGTCGTACAGTCAACGTTCGGTCACGTGGTTGTGGGACGTTCATTTTCACACACACTTTTCATTATCCATAAGACACAGAGCTCCTTGGAAACCCCTGTCACTGCAGTACAGGTATATGTCACTGCATGGTTTCTTCCTGCCAGAGTTTCCACTCAGCTCCTACACCTTTCATTTAGCCACACATCTATCAAGAAGAGAGTGCCACACTTTTCAGCAAACAGATTCCTCCATACACAATGTCTGCATGATCTCCATCCAGGAATTTCTGGCAATTTTACTAACTTAGTGTGTTTGAAGAGTCATACAGCTGAATGTCCCAGCACATTTCTGAATTAACAAACACGCCCACAAATATCTGTCCAGTCATACAATACTTGGCACATATGCCTTTGAGAATTTTTTTTTTGGCAAGGCTTGTGTCGAAACAGGGCAGAGATGTCTGCAAACAAAAAGACAGTTTTTGTCCTGCAACTACGACAATAAGAGGGAATTTTGGCAATTTGGATGTAGTATGCTAACTTACTTAGACTTAGATCCTCCCGTGCTCGAGAGCGCATTGGGCGGCAAGCTTTTTCCATTGATCTCTATCCTTGGCGATCACCTCCACCGTGCTCAGGTCGAAGCCTTGTACTTTCAGGTCTTTCTCAAAGGATCGTCTCCACGTCAGTTTGGGTCTGCCTTTCTTTCTTTTTCCTTGTGGTTTCCAGTTGAAGGCAATCTTTGGTAGTTTATGTGCTTCCATTCTCAGTACATGTCCCACAAACTTGAGCTTCCTTAGCTTGATTGTTTGGCTCATGGGTATGGTATGTGTCCTGCGATAGACTTCTGCGTTTTTAATCCGATCTAGGTATGTAATCTTCAGTATCTTTCGTAGGCATCTGGAATGCATCCAATTTCTTGGCCAGCTTTACTGACATCTTCCATGTTTCACTGGTATACAAGGCTGTGGGGATAACTACTGCTTCAGCAGTCTGACCTTAAGATTTGTGGATATGGATTTACTTGCCCACATTGATTACATTCTTCTGAATGTTGACACTGCCTTACCGATGCGGGTGGTAACATCTGCATCTACGTTGCCAGTCAGTTATGACACTTCCAAGGTAGACAAATTTCTGTTCCTTCTTGGCCGATACTTGATCTATTGTTATCTGTATGTTTGGTTCTGTGTGCCCAAACTGCATAACCCCTGCATAACCTTTGTTTTCCCTACGTTTATTTTCAAACCAATCCTTTTAGCATGTTTTTGTAGGGCTTGTGTCATATCTTGAAGCACTGGTTGAGTGTCTACCAGTAGGACTATATCGTCTGTAAAATCTAGATCCGTTAAGTTCTCATTTGTCGTCCATTTCATTCCAAAATTTGGTTTGCACATGGCTATTCTCATTACATAGTCTATGGCGAGGAGGAACAAGAATGGAGATAGTGGTCAACCCTGTCTTACTCCAGTGAGTATTTCAAAGTAATCTGTGGTATCTGCTTCTACCTTCACACAGCAGCTGGCACCATCATACAAATTTGGAAGATCTTGATATACATATTGGGGATACCACAGCTTCGCACGATGTCCCACAAGCTTATCCTATGTATGCTGTCAAATGCTTTTTGGAAATCGATGAAATACATAGCTCTAGGTTTTTGGAATTCTATGCATTGCTCTATGATGTTTCTCATATGTCATATCTTTTTGATGTAGTATGCAGGACAATTCAATTTGTTGCAGTTCCTCAGACTGACAAAGTCTTTTGGAGAGAAGACACAATTGTTTCAACAAAAAATAATCCATCCAGAGGACCTAACTCAAGCTTGTTATGTTTTTATTGGAATCCCCAGGAAAAACCTTCAGAAGCTTCAATATATTCAAAACATTGCAGCAGTGAAGAGCTCGTAAATTTGAACATATTACACCCATTCTCCATAACCTCCATTGGCTTCCTGTCACCTACAGAATTCAGTACAAAACTGCTCTCATTACACACCAATGCTTACAGGGAACTTCACCTGATTATCTAAAGGACATGCTTGCACCATATTCATCCACCTGGTATCCACAATCACAGAACAGTAATCTCCTTCACATTCCACAAACCAAATTAAGGACCATGGGAGACCGGGCATTCTTTGTGGCTGCCCCCCACCTCTGGAACTCCCTCCCTGACTATCTGAGAGCTCCACAGCCACTGGTTGACTTTAAAAAAAGGCTTAAAGTATTTTCTTTTTAAGCAAGCCCACTCTGCCTCCACATGATTTTATCTCTGATCTTAGTTGATATTATCATTGTTTTTAATTTATTTTATAGTTGATTTTTGTTATTTTATCATTAATTTTACTTGATTTTATAACTTGTTTTTTATTTGATCATTGATTTTAGTTGCACTTTGTAGCACTTTGAGATTTTTGTTAATGAAAAGTGCGTTACAAATTAAATTCATTATTATTAGTATTAGTATTGTTAGATTTATCTATCTGGAATAGTAAGCATGTGTCAATTGACCTTTTCTGCATGTAAAAAATAAAAATAAAAATAAAAATATCCTCAATAAAAAAACTTTTACATGGCTTGTAAAGGACAACCTACTGAATTAAATGTGCTCATATATACTAAGATAAATAGCATCAGAAAAAAATCTTACCCAGATTAATTTATGTGATCGCATGTAACTAGACTTTGCTCTGATTTGTAGTTTGTTTTAAATTTTAAAGAAAATTTCTTAAATTAATGCATGTTGCCCACTGCCTTTCATGCCAAAGTAGGAAGTTGGAAGTGTGCAATGTCTAGTTTTATAGTTGACTTTAGTTTTCAAAGCTTAATCAAGGACTGGGTTTACAAATGAGCCTTTGACTAGGTTAATTGTGTAAAACAGCTGTGGAATTGTTGGTGCTGTCCTCGTCAACTGAACTGACACAAAAAATGTTCCAAAATCCCACAGGAAACACATATTTCATGTTTAATCTAACCAGATGGCACACATAAAATCGCAAGATTATTTGTCACATGTGCGCTTTTCCAGTAAGGTCTTACCGTAATTTAGTCTTTAAGTCCCAAGTGTTGCTCATAATTGCTAATTTTCAAAAACAAATCAAAACAATACATACATTTTTAGGAGTCTTTTTCCAACACTCATGAATGTAATAATAATTAAAGTGCTATGTGTTGTCATCATTGTATGTTTCTATGCGTTCAACCCATCACACGTGAGATACACCCAGGTGGAGCGTGGGCAGCTTGGTAAGCACCCAGGGAGCAGTTAGGGATTAGGTGTCTTACTCAAGGACACCACAACATAATGGCAGGGAGCTGAACTTGTGACTTTCTTGTTCCTAGTTAGCTGCCCTACCTCATGTGTATAAACGTGTTCCTGGACTGTGCCTTGGACTGAGGTTTAGCAACACTCATTAATGCCTGATACAGAAATATACATATGTTTGATTTAAAAGAAAAATGTACATAAAAAGCACAAACCTTTACTAAAATAGTTTAATTACAATTGTGACCAAAACTACACCAAGATCCAAGGAACCTGGAAAAGGTTATGTACATTTTGTTGATAAGCTTTTCCAAGCAGTAACAATAGCTAGCCTGTATAAATAAAGGTTGAATGAATGAATGAATGAATGAATGAATATGTGGACAAATCCACGATGATAAAAATATAAAGAGCACTTTAACAGTCTCACCAGCTGCCAGTTTTAACTTGTGCATAAAACAATACTTGTGTGTGTTCTCAACTGCAGAGCAGAAAGTGCAGAAAACTGTCGGCCCACTTGACTTCCTCCTGTGGCTGTGTTCTGTTGACAGGAGGAATTACTCCCTGACTCGTGAAATGCCTGGCGTTCATCCACTGTTTCACTACCTGTGGAATCAGGGTAAATATCACTTCTGTCAGACAGTGGTGAGTTTACTGTAGGCTTTTTTAAATGTTGCTCAAAGATGGCTAAATTTTATCTGAGCATCCCTAAAAAAAACATCATGATGATGCAAAGAAGTAGATTTTTCAAGCCATAAATTTACAAAACATGTCGTTAGACGGATTAAATTATGAGATGTCCAAATGAATAAATTAATGTTAGGACATACCCTCTCTAACTCTAAATTGTCCCTAGGTGTGTGAGAGAGAGAGAGTGAATGATTGTTTGTATTGTTTGTCTCTATATGTCCCTGTGATGGACTGGAGACACGTCCAGGGTGTACCCCGCCCCTCGCACTGTGATTGCTGGACATGGGCACCGGCGACCCCCGTGACCCAAAATGGAAGAAGCGGGTAAAAGATAATGGATGGATGGACATACCCTGTAGATTCTAAGCTCAGTTCAAATTGGTTTGTTTACTATATATCACTAAATTATAACAATAATCGTTTCAAGGCATTGTGAGACAAAAAAAAAATCATGAATCCAATTTAGAATAAAATCTATTTACAGTTCATTCATTTCTATTCTAACAAACAGTATGCTGACGCCTGAGGGATTTGAATACTGAATAAGTTACTTTCACTGCTCCGTTTTTCAGGAATCACCACAGTGAACAAATCTGAATGAACATTTTGACAATTTGTTTTACGACACATGCCCTTCTTGACAAAAACGGGCCTTGAACCCATAACCTCAGGATTAGAAGCAGAGGTGGGTAGAGTATTCAACATTTTTACTTAAGTAAAAGTATTGTTACTTGAACCAAATATTACTCAAGCAAGTGAGTAGGCATCCAAAAATTT
>JBBPBX010009431.1:0-29166 GCA_038048925.1 Garcialebias charrua | reverse complement strand
TATTGTTTAATGAAATTCTATCACTGCTGTTCATTGTTCTTTAGTTTTAGCAGGTCGCTTTCGTAAATGAGCCCATGAGGTTCAAAAGATTTACCTGACTAAATAAAGGTTGAATGAATGAATGAAAAAACTGAAAACATTAAACAACAATGTAAACAAATAGAACATTTATTTAAAACAATAATTTTAAACTGAAAACATTAAACAACAATGTAAACAAATAGAACATTTAAAACAATAATTTTAAACTGAAAACACTAAAGGTGCAATATGTAATTTCTGGAACACGCTGGAACTTAGGAAAATTTTGAACAGATACGTTTCTGGTCCCTCCCCCTCAGAGCCATATATGGCTCTGCTCCCTCTTGCTCTGGTGAAATTCAGCTCTGCTTCCGAATGCTCCGCCTCCACTGCATGTCCTGTCAGCCGCTGTGAAGTTCTGTGTTCATATGTTAATAAAACATTCTAAAAAATAAAATAAAAACAGGGAGCGCTGGTCCAGCACACCAGAACGCCATGAAATCTGCAGAGCCGTGCGCAGCCACGTTGGACATGAGTTTAATTCGCTCGTGACAAATTCATTCATTTCCTCATTGTTTCTGTCATGAGTCAGTGGAGGAGGAAGCGATCACTTGACTTTTGGCAAAAAAACAAAAGAAAAGTCCAGATCAGGGATGAAGAAGGGGAATTTAATACATTTGTGTCACATACAAAACAGTTTTGCATCGCTTTGCAATACTTTGAACGAGAACCTGCGTGGCCGCTGCGGGCTGGGACAGGCGGGGGCGTGGGTTAGGAGCGTGAGAAGCTCTGTTTTTATTGGCTGGTTAAAAACTCTGTTTTTATTGGCTGGTTAACGGCAGGTCACTGTGGCTTTTTAGAAATGCTTTTAGTACCACCTGGAGAAGCAAGGGGACTATAGTTTTTTTCAGAGATTACTTTGTCTAACATCAGTCTGTCAGGAGATAGTGACAGAGTGAAGAAATATGTTTAAAATATATTTTTAGACAACTTAGACTGCACTACAGAACTGCAGACTGCAGCTTTAAACAACAATGTAAACAAATAGAACATTTATTTAAAACAATAATTTTAGGTTCCTTATTGTATCACATTTTTGCATCGTTTGATATTTATACCAAAAATAGGAACAAATAATACAGGAATGCATTAAATTCTGTAACTTAAATAACCAGTACAGGTATTATGTTAGCTTTTTGCTCTGTTACTTAGAAGATTATTGTTTGAATTGATTGTTTGAACTTGTTTTGTTTTTGAAAAAAGGGGCAGATAAAATAAGATTTCTTCTTCTTTCTGCCACCTTTCATTTTATGTATTCTTTCATAATGAGATATGGTTTTATTTTCTTTATCTTTTGGGTTTTAATGTAAAAAAAAATAAAAATCGATTTGGGGGCTTTTAGAATCGATTCTGAATCGCCAGGACTAAGAATCTAGATCAGTGGTTCTTAACCTGGGTTTGACCGAACCCAGTAGGGTAAGCCACACGCCATTGGTGAAAAAAATCATATAGAACCAGCTAAAATTATTTAAAAAATGTTAAATTCTTTAAAAAAATCATATTTCATTTTTAATTAGAAAAATAGTACAAAAATATTTTGGGGGGGATGAAACTCTCATGGGGCCAGAATAAAGTAATACCGTAATTTGTTGTGAGTTCATGCACTGTGTTGGTTTTGTTCTTTGAGCAAGGTGATGTTGATGCACGGCTTATTTTGTGCACCAGTAAATTGAATTTGGGATTTGTAAAAAAAATCATATTCTATTTATTACCAAAGAAGGGTTCAGTGAGTGGGCATTTGAAACAGGTGGGTTCGGTACCACAAAAAAGGTTAAGAACCACTGATCTAGATTCTTTAATAAATCGATTTTTCCCTGCACCCCTACAAACACTGAAGATTCTCAGTAATCAAGGACATGGTACATTAAAAAAAAGTTCAAAACAAAAACAACTGGACTTTATTTGTAACAGAAGACGTTTCGCTTCTCATCCGAGAAAAAGCAAAAGTGTGGGGTTCAGGTTATAAAGCTGAGATAAGATACACACATACATATGCAGATTGACCCATCACACCTCACAGATGTGGCCCCTTTGGTCCCATTTGATAGGTTTGAAACTGGCTGAGTGTGAAGCCCTAAATAAGCATTATAGGTTTTTGACAGTTGAAATCTGAGGCCTCCTCCTCTGTTTAAGATGGTTTCTCTCTTTTTACATAAATTGCTTCCTTCACTCTCAAACCATCTGTCTTCTCGGTCCAAAGTGTGAACATTTTGGTCCTCAAATGACGGTACGGTAAGTACTGAATCAGGTATTGCCACCAAAAGTGCCAGAAATTTGTCTAATTAAATAAAAAATAAAATAAAAATAATTGGTAGTTAATGGGTTAGTTTGGCAAAAGTTGTACTAGTCCAACATAATAACTACCGTATTTTCTGGTATATAAGTCGCAGTTAAAAAAAATTCATGTCCTGCGACTTATGGGGCGAAGCGACATATTTATGGATTTTTTCCCATATTTTTAGACCAATTTTTGGCTGAGATATGACCTTTTCCATTCTTTCTGACGAAAAAAATGGAGCAGTACCACTTTCGGCCGTTAGGGCCCACCGACCGTTCCCAGCTCATGTGTCCGACAGAAGCCTCCTGGTTGGCCTCACTCTGCCGCAGCACGCTCTTGCTTTCTGGAGATCTGAACTACTGTTACCTTGTTAGCAAAATAGCTCATGAACCACACGGCAGATTTTGATTAAACTTACAGAAAGTAATCACTGGATGGACATTTACAACCTATTACATGTAGCTGTAGGAGAGGTTTGAGCGAAAATTCGATTTATTTATAATTTATTTTCGCAGCGCACGCGACCGTTTGGAAGACGTCAAAGCGAAACAATTTAAATCCAGCTGATTTGACCATTACGTGAATTTATTAAGGAACGGTTAAGCTCAGAAACACTTTTGCTATAATGTCAGCAAACAAATATATATTTTTAAGTGTTTATCTTGCTAAATTTTAAAGAAAATGTTGCGGTCCCACCTGCGCGGGTGCACGTAGCAAAACTACTTTTTAAATCCAGCTGATTTGACAATTACGTGCATTTATTAAGGGAAAGGTTAAGCACAGACACATCTTTGCTATAATTTTCAGCAAACAAATAATTGTTTTTACCGTGTTAATCTTGTTAAAGTCCTTCCGTGCACGCTCCTGTGGCCGCCATTTGCAGCAGGGCAAAACATCGGCCCACATTTCGGGTTGTCAGCGGTGACACGTAACATACGCGACGCGTCAGCGGTGATTAGGGCTGAACGATTTTGGAAAATAATCTAATTGCGATTTTTTTTCTATAAATTGCGATTGCGATTTAAAATGCGATTTTTTTTTAATACCTTCTCAAGTATTTTTCAACAAACAGAAGCAATAAATCAATCTGTTTTATAATAAACAATGTCAGATTTATTTAAAGCAGAGATTACAATAAAGCAAGCAAATGTATGACTTTTCTTTTCACCATGTCTATTTTTTCTTGTTTCATAAACACAATAGTAAACAAGTTAAGTGAACTTCCTAACTACTGTCTGAACTTCACATGACAGTTAATAAATAAATATAAAAAATTAGATATAAAAAAAATTAACTTACTGCTTTCCAGCCAGTAACATCATAAAAAAATAAAGTGCAAAAAACAAAGAGAGTCTGCTTTAACCAACCCGTTCTGGGAATTCAAACTCAGTGAACACAAAATAAACTAGTATCTGTTCTTATTAAATGTTTTAGATGTAAAAAAATTTTTTAACAACTCTTGGAACAATAATGCGTTTTGTGAGTCTCTTCAGGTTGAAATGTAAACATTATAATCAGTAACAGCAGGATGCAGAGCCTTGTGAACAGACTCCAACACCTCAATATCCTGCCAGGTTGGTATAAGGGAGTGTGCATAAAGCCTGAGTTATACTCGCGCTTTGGTCCGCAAGCTGGAGCGCGCGCGCTGCGCGCGCACCGAGCCGTGCGGCTCCGTGCGTTTATAGTTTCGCCGCTTTGTTTATGGTTGACGCACAGCGGCGCATGCCAAAGTGCTGTTCTTTGAGCCCAGTCCACGGCGTCAACGGCAAAAGTCAACTGCAAAAGTCAACTGCAAAAGTCAACGGTGCGGCGCGCGCACTAGGCTTGTGGAGTTTCAAAAATTCGGAGGTGCGCGACACGCGCCAAGACGACACGCGGGGCCAACGCGCAGGGGGCGGGGACTGCAATATTGCGTCACTTCTGGCGCGCGCCCCTCGCGCGCTGCGCGACGCGTCAAGTATAAATCAAGCTTTACGGTCACCTGACAGCACCTGAGAAATGGCTTTGAGCTGCTCTAGCACCCTGTTAATCATTTCTTTGGATCCCCATCTTGTTGGACATTCAGTGATGAGGCTGCGTTCAGGAAGTTTGTAGCCTGGTTTAAACCAGACCCTTGTCCTTCACTTCGCTTCGCAGTGAAGGGAAATGAGAATTGAGCGGAGCTGTGCAGGAAGGCGATGGCCAGGCTAGGAAGTTTGAGCTCCCTCTTCAGTCATTGCCGCCTTCTTCTTCCAACTGTGGGAGAGACACTCTGTCATCCTTTAGTGCATGTCCTGTAATACAAAATACCAAATAAATACACACATTCACATCCTCCACTCTCACTTACACATGTGGAAAAATTGAGGACCAGAAAAATCTTCTCACTTTGTTAGTTAAAAACAATGTACAGGTTTTAGCTTTTCCCAGTTTGTCAACATTTTATTTTTTATTTTTTATTTTTTTCCATTTATAGATGGCCTCCCTTCACACCTTATAGCCATCCTCTCACTCCAATATGTATATATATTTTTTTTTTAATAGAGAGAAAGAAAGAAAAGAGAAAGTGAGACAACAAAACAACAATTGTCCACAGAAAGAGCACAAGGCAAACACACCAAACCTCCGTCCACAATCCTGCAAAGCACATGACAGAACACAACAACGAAACATACAAGCATAAAGACTGATAATATTCATGACCTTGCAAAAGATTTCTATAAATACACATACCCATACCTACAAATATATATACAATATACATACATATATATTTATATTCATTTATATACCCATCTACATACATCTACTATACATCCCTGCATCCATTTGTGTGTGGTTGTGAGCATGCATAAGTGAATAAGGTTCCTCCAATAGAACATTTAGTAGCGACTGTGAAGCATCAGAGACCCGTCCCCCCAAAGCCCGAGACAGACGAAGGGGCGATCAAAGCCCAAGACCCCAGGAAGGACCCCGAGCCCAGAGTCCCCAGGACCACCCGAACAGGACGAGCCACTCGTCCACTCCCCAGATCCGACCAAGTGGAAGAACCGGACGAACCCCACCAGGGACCACACACAATGACCCCCCGGGGTCAACAGCGACAATACACAGGCCCCCGCCGGAGCCCGCTGCACCGACGTAGCCCCAGGGCCGGTCACCGAGGCTCGGGCACCGGGGACGCCCATCCCTCAGGTCCAGACCTGACAGGACCAGAGGACCCGAGCCCCACCAGGCAGCCACCAGGCCGAGCTGACAAACGCCCAAGCGCCCAGCCCCAGATAGTGAGGGCCCCAAGCACGCCCGTAGGCAGAGGAACACCCACCAGGGGGCCACGTGGCAGGAGCGCGACACTGGGTAGCCTCAGAAGTATCAGAGAGGGGGCAGTCCAAGTCCCAGCCTGACACTTAAACATTCAATCACTGTCTCCAGGTGCTTTTTGGATAATATGGGCTTCAGCTTAGACAGACGCCTCAGCTGGAAAAAACAGGATTTGACGATCATGTTTACATGACTGTTGAGTTTCATGGAAGGATCCATTATCACTTCCAGATTTTTGACTTTTTGTTTTTCGGATAGGGGTAGAGCAGACAGGTCAATGCAGTGGTTTGAGGTTGTGTCATTGGGAAGGAACAATATGGCTTCAGACTTCTTATCATTGAAGCTTAAAGAGCTTGTTCAGCTGCCGTGGAGTTGATCACAGCTAGGTGTCGCCCGCACTACATGCCACGTGACTATTCTGTAATTCTAATCAGCGTTATTTACATAGCACCCGATGCTAATGCTAATGACGCCCAGAGAGAAATTCATGACTTACTCACCTCGCTGCAGTGTAAATATCCTGAGGGGCTTTTCATTGTTTGCGGGGATGTCAATCACGTTGATCTTCAGGTGTCCCTCCCAGCCTTCAATAAGAACGTCTTCGCAGCCACGAGAGGAGATAAAACACTCGACCAAGTCTTCACAAATGTAAAGGGGGCATACACGGCGAAGACACGCCCAGCGCTCGGATCTTCAGACCACGAGTCTCTGATCCTGGCGCCAAGAGAACTCCCTCCACTCAGGCGGTCCAAGCCGGAACAAAGACAAATAACAATCTGGCCTCAAGATAGTTCCCCCTTGTTGAGAGACTGTTTTGAGAGGACAAACTGGTCTGTTTTCAGGGAAGCGGCCACTGATGGAAGTTCAGTGGACATGGAACTGTATGCTTCCTCAGTCCTGGGTTACATCAGTACATGCTCTGAGAATGTATCCATAAAAAAATATGTTAAATCCTACCCGAACCGGAAACCTTGGTTAAATAGAGAAGTTCACGCCTTGTTAGCAGCCAGAGACACTGCATTCAAGTCAGGAGATAAAGTGGAGCTGAGGAAAAGCAGGAATGAACTGAAGGATGGCATTAAGAAGGCCAAGGCCACGTATGCACAGAGGATCGAGGGACAGTTCACCTCACAAGACCCACGGAGCATGTGGAAGGGTATTAAATGCATAACAGATTACAAAGGCAAAAACAAACAATGCCCCAGGGACCCATCTCTGCCTGATGCCCTCAATAAGTTTTATGCACGTTTTGATGATCCAAACAGACCTGCTAGCACCAGACTCACCTCATCACCAGATGAAGAGCATCTCAGGGTGTCCGCAGCAGAAGTGAGAGGCAGTCTCAGAAAGATTAATCCTCATAAAGCAACCGGACCAGACAACATCCCAGGGAAAGTTCTGAAGGAATGTGCGGACCAGCTCTGTGAGGTGCTGGCTGACATCTTCACCACCTCACTTGCACTGGAGTTAGTTCCCACCTGCCTGAAGACCGCGACCATCATCCCAGTCCCAAAGAGCTCCACAGTGACTGGTCTGAATGACTATAGACCAGTGGCCCTCACCCCGATAGTCGCTAAATGTTTTGAGAAACTGGTCATGTCCCACATCAAGGCAACCGTCAACATCAATGAGGACCCTCATCAATACGCATACCGTGAGAACCGATCAACAGAGGACGCCATTTCTTCCGTGGTCCACACTGCTCTCACCCACCTGGATCAGAAAGACTCATACGTGCGTCTGCTCTTTGTGGACTTCACATCTGCCTTCAACACCATGATCCCCCAAACTCTGATAGACAAACTATCTACACTTGGACTAAGCCCCTCTATTTGTAACTGGGTACTAGACTTCTTAACAGACAGACCACAGTCCGTGAAGATCCACAACTTCTCCTCCTCCACCATAACCCTTAGCACTGGCTCTCCTCAGGGATGTGTGCTGAGCCCCCTTCTGTTCACTCTGCTCACATATGATTGTACAGCCACACTTCCAGGCTGTCATATTGTTAAGTTTGCAGATGATACAGCGGTGGTGGGATGCATTACAAACAATGATGAGTCCAGCTACAGACAGGAGGTGGAACACCTGGAGAGCTGGTGCAAAGAGAATAATCTTCACATGAATGTGAAGAAGACAAAGGAGATGATTGTGGACTTCAGAAGGAACAAACACAACCATGCCCCACTGAAAATAGGTGGGTCTGCAGTGGAAGTGGTCTCCAGCTACAAATACTTGGGTGTACACATGAATGATAACCTCAGCTGGAGCAACAACACCACCAGCCTGATCAAGAAAGGTCATCAGAGACTCTACTTCCTCAGACGGCTGAGACGAGCTGGTCTGAGCAGCCCAGTCCTCACCTCCTTCTACAGGTGTGCAGTGGAGAGCATCCTGTGCTCCAGCATCAACGTGTGGCATGGAGGCTGCACAGTTGAAGAGAGGAAAGCTCTGCAGAGAGTGGTGAAGGCTGCACAGAAGTCTGTTGGAGTCAGTCTCCCCACCATCACAGACATTTACACCTCCAGATGCAGGAAAAGAGCCACCTGCATCATGAAAGACCTCACTCACCCAGCACACTCACTCTTTGCCCCACTCCCCTCAGGACGGAGGTTGAGGAGCATCAAATGTAGAACCACTAGACTGAGGAACAGCTTCTACCCTGAGGCTGTTAGACTCATGAATAAATAAAAATAAAATAAAAAAATAAACACTGCAAAATATCACATCATACTGATGCTGATCTGTTTTCTTGTTGCTGTATTCATCTGTGACCATCTGCTCATACAAACTCATGTTCGTGCTGCTGTTTATTCCCACTATATTAGGCTTAGTGTATTACTAGTTGATGCTTTTCTTAGTTAATTCTAGATGTTATTACTGTTTTTCTCTTTCATTGTTGTTGGATGTAACTGGGACCTCGTGTACATAATCTCGTTTTCATCTCATGTACCACATGCGGTGCAAATGACAATAAAGACTCTCTGACTCTCTGACTCTTAAGAAATTTAAAGCCATCCAGTCCCTGATGTCAGCCAGGCAGTCGAGCAGAGGTTGAATAGAGCCTGTACCATTTTGTCTTAGGGGGAAGTAGATTTGACAGTCATCAGCGTAGAAGTGGAAAGGTATATTGTGTTTCCGGAAAATAGCACCGAGTGGCAGCAGGTATAAGGAGAACAAGAGAGGACCCAGGATGGACCCCTGCGGAACCCCCCATTTAAGAGCCGCCACTGCAGAAGTAAAATCATTGATGGACACACAAAAAGACAAGACACCTCTGCTCCCATCCGGTGTAAAACGTCTGGGAATCCGCCCCAAAACTGAGTTATAAGTCTTGGAAAGTTGAAATCTCAGACCTGGGACCATGACTGAAACAAACTGTGAGCGTGTGGAGTTATAACAGTCTTAAGAATCACGCACCGTCATATGTAAATTGCGAGCTGAGGTAACACCTACATGTAAATTGACAGATCACACCTTAACAGTAGGGGGTTCCCTTGAGGTCTCTGACAGAAGACACACAAAATGTATGTAGATTGAAAAAAACACCTCACAAACCAACAACAGAGGTTTCTCAAAAAAACTTTGTTAGTCTATATGCTGGTGAAGATTCTCAGTCGTCCAGGACATGATAAAATCATTTGTTAGTCTAATTCACAGACAAGACACCTCTGCTCCCATCCGGTGTAAAACGTCTGGGAATCAACCCCAAAACTGAGTTATAAGTCTTGGAAAGTTGAAATCTCAGACCTCCTCCTCTGTTAAGAGAAGGGTTTTCTCTCTTAACATAAACAGCTTCCTTCACCCCCCTCTCAAACCATCTGTGCTTTCGGTCCAAAATTTGCACATTCTGGTCCTCAAAAGAGTGACCCTTGTCCGTGAGGTGGACTTCATATTAGTTAACTTCATATTAACTTCATATTAGTTATTTGCTAAGTTTTCTGTGACGTGTCATTAAAAGGCTGGTTTATCCCTCTAGTTTAGGAGCCTTTTTTGTGCCTGAACAAAATTAAAAAAGCATTTGCAATCTGTGCATGGACATATGTCTGCTTAAGGCTCATGTAACACAAAACACAATAAGGTGGTCTTATTTAGGGATGCCCAATGTGCCTTACTGCATATGCCACTTTTTGCCTCTACAACAACATCAACTACTACCTCATACATATACTGTGTACATTAACTCATACGCTGCTTTGCCACTTTGCAAATGTCAATGCTAGAAACCTTTAGTTTATTTTAGTTATACTTTTTATACTCTTTTTTTATACTAGTATGCAAAAACTCAGGACAATATTATGTTCATTAAATGTTTAATGTTTTAGTTTTAGAGTTGGTGTAAATTTTCATACTCTTATACCACTATGCAAAAAACTCAGGACAGTGTTAGGTTTACTATTTTATGCTTATGTCTATTATTATATGTTTCAGTGTTTCAATGTTTAGATGTTTACTGTTGCACCGAGGGACTGAGAGAAACGCAATTTCGGTCCTGTGTATGTCCTGCACTGTACATATTGCAGATCTGACAATAAAGTTGACTTTGACTTTGACTTTTGACTTTGATGTAGCTTTCAGAAAGCCCTGCCTTGTGCCTCTTCTGTGTGATCAAGGGTGGGGGTGCCTCTTGTTTTTGGGTATTATTATGATGACAACCTGCAGGTCTTTTCATTACTGCAGAGCTTGCATGCATTGAGCTATACACCCACTCAATATGACCTACTCTGTCTGCCTGCACCATATGGTTTAATCGCTTTGAAAAGGCAAAATGGAAGCCTTTGTCTTTTGGGACATAAAACGAGAAGACAAAAAAAATACTTCTTTTTGTGCCCTATTTTGGTTTAGACGGGGGGTTACCTGTAGCTGAATACAGTACATTGTCATAAACTACCAATCTTGATGTATTTTTTGCTTTTATGTTTTTCTTTCTAAGTGGCTGTCACAGAGCTAGTCTATAGGAAAACAGAAATAAAGAGTATCACAAGTTTTTGTCAGGAACAGAAGGATATGGCTACAGGGAAAACATCATGGCAACCACAATGAAAGTGATGCACAAATTCAGAAACGTCCATCCGTGGACTTTTCATGGCAGCGCTGTAAACATTGTCCGATGAGAGGGCGGCGAGTTGGCGAAATGAAGGACATGCATGATATTTAGGGCTGTTGAGCTCGCTGTAGGAGGTACAATTACTGCAGACTGGAATGTAACAAAGGGGGTTTCAGTAAACGCTAGCTCAAAATGACAGAGCTGCAGATATATTTGAGCACTGCATTGGAGGTCTGAACCACTGCTAAGTTTATGTCCAACGTTCTATTTTTGTTCGAACGAAAACACAATTTTACTTTGAGTAAATCAAGTTTTTATACACCACCTCTTTATGTAAAAGAAAAAAAAGATAGCGAGTTTAAATAAGCTAAGGGAAGCTGGAAGAAAAGTTACATCCTTCCTGATTATGAAATCTCTTTAGCGTGTTTATACAGAAAAGTGGAGTTGCATGTAAATGCCCAGGGACAGTTTGCATAATCGCTGGTTACATTTAGACTCCTCTCCAACCTGTTCATCAACTTCACATTATATATTCAGAGTTTTACTGTCACGCTCTCCCTAACATATGGCCGTCGTCTACCACATGCTCCTCTCCACCACAGACTTTAATAGAGCGTTCTGGAGCTGCCTCTCTTTGCCACACACGTCACACACTCCACCCTCTGTTTCTGAGTTATATCTCGGGCTTGTCGTCGTCTAATCTATGGATGGGAACCTTTGTGTTAATGAGCATGTGCAGAGTATGTCACACATTTATTCATATTCCATCAATGCGTGATTTGTTTCTCTGTATCTGTTGCTTTCCTGTCTCTTTATAAGTGGCTCTCTGAAGTCTGAAGTTGAAAGACTTCTATTGTTTAGAACAATGATACTGTGAGGGGAGAAAATACATACTGTTGCTATTAAAATAGAATTTGTGTCTGCTGGGGGGCTCAGTGGTTAGAGCAGTTGTTCTCCACTGAGAGAGTCGGAGGTTCAATTCCACCAATTCATACGTTAACGTCCCTGGGCAAAACACAGAACCCCTTGTATCAAAAGCCTTGCCTCTGTCCCATCAGTGTATGAATGTATCTAAAGTTCAAGCATCTTTATTATCCCCGAGGGGCAATTTGTTTCACAGTCAGTGGGCACATAAAACATCCATACTAGACAAGACAGTAGCCGTGTTTCCATCAAGGTTTCTAGCTGCGCAATTTGAAATAGCGCAGCAGAAAAGCTTAATGGAAACGGCAAATTGCGAGGTTACTTCCTGAATTACGCTAAAAAGTTTATACGCTCGCTTGAGGTGGTTTTTGGGATCTGCGAAAATGAGCAGCTGCGCAAAATGACAGATGGAAACACATTTGCCGACTCGTGCTGCCGTAGCGAAAATTCACGTCACGTGACTGATCAGCTGTTTCCGCTCCGGACAACATGTAACATCGCTAAAACTAGTTGGCATGACAGAATAAATACAACTCGCCCGATAGCAACACGTACCTGAAATATTCTCTCCATTTTGATGAGATGTGTGGCCGGGTTCTGTTTTCAACTGCTACTTCCTGTTTACTGTAGACATGCGCAGTGCTGACGTCTGACGTAATGACGCTGACGTCTGACGTAATGACGCTGACGTCTGACGTAATGACGCTGTGTGCGGCTTGGAAGAAGCGCTTCAAGCCAGCAGATGGAAACACTTCTGATCTGCATTAATTTGTATTTACATATTTGCGAGGTAGCTCAAATTTCGCAATTAAAATGGATGGAAACACGGTTATTAAGACGTTAAAATAGCAGTGCAGAAGTCGTCACTGTTCAATGAGAAACCTGGTCGCTACAGGAATGAGGGAGTTTTTCAGTCTGTTTGTCCTACAACTGGGCAGCAGATACCTGCGTCCAGATGGAAGCAAACTGAACTCACCATGGAGTGGGTGATCAGGATCTGCCAGAATCAGCCTGACCTTGTTCACTGACCTCACCTTGTTCGTGCTGCTGTTGTTTGGCATATTGTTTTTGTACCATTTGTGCTTAGCGTATTCTTAGTTCATATTGTTAGAAGTTTAATCTTGCTGGAGGCCCGATCTGACCTACTCTGAATTATAACCTAGTTTGGACCAGATCAGATCAGTCTCAGTTGCTCACAATGAGCCAGGATCAACACCCGATAGGGAGTCATTTTTATTTGCTTGCTTCTAACACGTAAATAGATTTGCACGTCACCCAATTAATTATCCACAATCAGAAACAGATAAGACCGATGAGGTCACACTTAGTCACTCCACTAATACACTTTTGATAGCTTGTTTTCATCCACGCGTGAAGGCGAAGCCAAGGGCCAATATAAGCTGGGACGTTCCGGCACATGGGGCTTCCGGTTCCGGGTTGCGATGGGTTCAGACGGACGACTTAGTGCTGAGAGAGAGACACGAAGAAACGATAAAACCAGTACCGGTAAATGAAAATGAGATCCATCCATCCATTATCTTTTACCCGCTTCTTCCATTTTGGTTCACGGGGGTCACCGGTGCCCATGTCCAACAATCACTGTGCAAGAGTGGGGTACACCCTGGACAGGTCTCCATGAGACAAACAACCATTCACTCTCTCACTCTCACCTATGGATAATTTAGAGTTACCGATCAGCCTAACATGCATGCATGTTTTTGGTCTGTGGGAGGAAACCAGAGTACCTGGAGAAAACTAACACATGCACGGAGAGAACATGCAAACTCCACCCAGAAAGGCCCCCACCCAGACTGGGATTTGAACCAGCAACCTTCTCGCTGAGCGGCAGCAGCTCTACCAGTTGCACCATCGTTCTGCCCGAAAATGAAGTTGATCATTTTCATTCATCATGCGATTAATTGATTTATTATTTATAACGACAGGCCTAACCGTGACTGTGTGTAGGTCAGTGAGGCTCTGTACAGCTTTGCCAGCAGTTTAGCTGCACATTCTGACAATCCCAGAGAGTTTGTTCTTGTTTAACAATCCAAACCAACAGATGAAGGTGAACGTTAAGAGAGACTCAATAAAACGTGAATTAAATATTCTCATAAAAGTAGAATCAACTGAGCATCTGAGCGCCTTGAGTTACGACGTTTTGGGGTTACGACACGCATCTCCATTAAAAAAATGTTTAAAAAATTATTTGGATTTTTTTTATTTTGAAGCCATTTCCGGCAGTTTCCGGTTTAGCTGTGGTAGCTGCGGAGGCTACAGCTTGCCCTGTACTCTCTAAAAAAGCTAAGTCTGGTCCTCTGGATATTCAAAAAACAAAACTTGTTGGAGCAAGCTGGACAGGCAGCAACTGTGGAAAAGTAGCTGTTTTATGGACGGCGGTTTACAACGTAAACGAATGGAGAATCTGGAGGAGGGACGGAGGAATGGAGGAAATGGCTTCACCAACAGTCCAGAGTAGGAAATTAACTATTTTTTCCCTTCATTATGGCTCTGAAATGTATACGTTTTTTGATAATTATGTAGAGTACCGGTACTGTGTTAGGATAGGCTAAGTGCTTGTTAAAATACAGTACTGTACGTATAAGGTGCAGTTTGGACGTATCGTATTTTTCGAGTTACGTCGAAATTAGAGATACGACGGAGCGTAGGAGCGGAACTCCGTCGTAACTCGAGGACTACCTGTGTTGTTGCACCACCTCAACAGTTTCACTGTTAATGACCACAGGAGTGGCAACTGAAGCACTGATTAGATAGAAACCATATTCATTAGCTTTACAGAGTTGTAGTAGAGCGCTGTATGAATGTGTGTGTGGATGCGTTAACGAAGGCACAGGTTGTGTTGTAAAGCGCTTTAGGTAGTTTGTTTGTACAGAAAGGTGCTATGTAAGTTCAGTCCATTTATCATCATCTTTAAAGGTTTCTACTGAGCAACTATGTGCCTTGTGGAAAATAACTTTTGTTTTGATTCAGGTCAAATTTGAGATCACAAAAAATAATTTTGAACCCTCAAATTGGAGACATTTTCAGATTTTGAGCATGTAATAATTAAAAACTCAACCGTACACCGTTTTTATAAAAAGCTTTTGAACCTATGCCCTAAATAAGTAAGTCAATCAGTGGCAGCTGCGACTCTTACGTTTTATTGCTTTATTTATTTATACATACTTGTGTTTGGCTTTTCAGCAGTGGGAAACGTGAACAGAAAAAAAGCAACTTTGAGTGGAAACACATACGTTTTCTAGAAGCAGAGTTTGACACATGTTTGAAAGAAGTTGGTTTATCTAAAAATGTCCCATGAGCCAAACATAATCCACTTAGGTTTTAGGAGTGCACTACAGTCAAAAGGTTTGGAGGCAAAGACCCAAGTAAAGGCATCAAACAGTCACTGCAATGTTCCGGTTTCTCTGTTCTTGTTCTTGTATTTGTTTTTGTGGATTTGTTTAGTTTTACAGCGGCTGGAAAGAGGCACTGAGAACAGTAAATCTGAATCTGATGAGCCAAATAGGCCTGAAGTTTTAGTTGAAATGTGCTGATGTGGAGAAAATGTGAACATTCAAAGTCTGGTGGCAGCAAAAAATGTACATTTTGTTCTTTTCATCCAGTACAAGTTGTTACAACACATACCTGCTATGTACAAAATTCCATTTGTGTTACCCTGGTGTGACACAATTCAACTTGTTCAACCTATGCAATGTAAACAGATTACATGCTTACTTTTCTTGTATTGTAACATTGCCCATGCTGCTGCTTTAAGACTATTATCTCTGATAATCTCCAATAATTTATATTAGTAGTAGATATTTTTAAAGTTGCTTTTTTCCCAATCAGATGTTCACATCAGCTTCAATAATCATATTCTTTGGTTCTGTCTCTGCTCCATCTCACAAACACACGAGTCAGTTCCTGCTGAAACCTGATGTTCCACTTCCTCATCTGGTCCTGAGCTTCCTGCTATGAAGAGACAGGAAGCTCCATAGTGGGGACACTTGATGTCTTGCTGTATAGGGTTTACAGAGTAAGCAGATGCTGTTGAAAGGATGAGAGCTCATATTATGTGTTTACAGTACGCTTTTACACTCAACACATTATTGCATCACTTGATACCCCCGCTGGGACTGTTAAACCGTTTTCCCATGGTTGCTGTTGTCAAGCGAGGATCTGTTCAGCTGAAGGTGGTGGGATTTACAGCTACGGTACAACTGTTTGGTCCTTTTGTTGCCTCTTAAATTCCTGGTCGTCTTTTTCAACAAGACTGTGAGACATTTAAGTCATAACACGGCAGTTTTTCGGCCTCTCAGCTGGTCTTAGCTGTCAAATTAGTAGAGCGCTTGCAGGATCCTGTGATCACAAGCACTCCTCGACTAAACACTCCCAATTTAGCTACAGTATGTGGGGACCCTGAAGTCAGCCTTGCCTGTTCCTCTTAAGCTGAGCACTCAAATCTGCTTTGCTCAGCAACCCCCGCAATTCAAGCAAAACTAACTCAAGACAAAAGGAATGTGCTAGCTGCTCATCTGCAACTTGGCTATGAATTGTCATCGATTGGATTATTATAGGCGATAGCTAATTGGTTGGTCAACATTTAACTTGTACAGTATTAAAACATGGCTCTGTGGTGGACTCGTGATATGCTCAGGTTGTGTCACACCTCTGACCCATTTACCACTGGAGATGAACACCAGCTCCCTGCAACAGAATTGGGTGGATGGATGGATACAAATAAGTCTACAATTAATGTAAAAATGTTGAGCTTATTCTTTTGAATTTCACAGAGGTATATATTAAATTAGGTATGCAACATGTTAATCAGTATACAACAGGTTATCAACTCTCAACGGGCCGAGCAGTTTCTGTAAAACTCAGAGATGCACCACGTACCCAGAACAGTATGTGACTGTGATCAGTAGATCAAGTCTCGGAGGGCGAGATAGGGTAGAGGTAGGGCAGCCGACTCGGGACCCAAAAGTCCCAGACTTGAGCCATTCCCATATGTCGTGGTGACTTTGATCAAGACACTCAATCCCCAATTGGATCCCCGGGCACTCGCATAGCTGCCCACTGCTCCACCTGGGTGCATCCCACTTGCAATGTGTCAAATGCAGAGAACTAATTTTGCCATTGTATGGAAACATACAATGATTATACATAGCACTTTATTACCGGTACGTACCGTTACTTAAAAATGTGGTATTTTTCTCCTCTTGTTTAAGTCGACACAAAAGTGGTGCAGTGGGGTTTTTACTGAGAGGAAGACTCAAGTCAGCTGTTTTTGTCTTAAGTGTTCAAAATTAAAGAGAAATCAGATTTGACCTAGAAAACTGCAATTGGTGCATTTTTTGGGTACAGTATCCTGAAGCTCAGCATCATATGGTTCCTGCAGCTGACTTGAGAACTAGATGACACGTACTGAATTAGTTACAGAAACTAAATCATTACCAAGTTTTGTGAACCTCCAGAGAGCTCAGTCAGAGATTCCCACTTCCAGTCAGGCCCCCCCAACTGCTCCCCAGCTTCAGCTCACTGAATACAAAAAGCTGGCACACATCTTTAAGCAAACTGGGACAGCTTTTCTGCTACTCTCAGGCATCTTTATGCGGTCTTTTTCGTCTGCATGGTTTCCTCTGAGTGCCACTAGAGGTCACAGCATGGGCCTCCTAGTCTTTGTTTTGCCCCATAATGGCTCTATTCTCCCACAACAGCATTGACTTCCAAGCCTGCCTGACACAGGACACCATTGTGATGAAGGGACGTAACTTGAGTCATGGGAGTGAAGGGAGTGTACTACTTCACATTGCTACATTGCTAATGCTGACTTTACAGCTAATTAAAACATGACTTACAAAACTGTAATGCAAAATCGTTTTATTTTAGTGCTCATGAGTTCTTAATCCAGTTACCGGTAAATGACCTCATCCAAGTCCTTAGCCTCAACAGTGAAATCAATTAAGCTACAATAAAATGCAACTTGTCTAGTTTATTCCACAGTTGATTGTTGTTTAGCTTTAGGTATGTATCTTTGTAAAGGAAGAAAAAAAAAAAACCCTAGAGTAAAAATTACCCCCTGAACAGGTGAGTTCAGTATGTAAAGTTCTGTGCAGGAAGCCAAAAGTTTTTCATATTAAACCAACCAGGAGTTGCAATGGACAAAAGCCAAGTAGGTCAACATGCACGGTGTACATCAAACAACCCAGCAGCCAATAACTAAATCAAAAATATCACCTCCCAATTTCATTGGTGGGCATGGTTCAGCTAATCCACTAAAAGGTGAACTAACTTTACATCCACCATGAACATAGCATATTTAACGGACACGAGACAAAAGGAAGGTTTAACAAAAGTTTATTTTAGTTCACTTTCTGTGGCTGCGGGTGTGGTTCACGCAGCCTGCTCCCTTCTGTGAAGAGAAAAATGGGAAAAAAACCAGGAGTTCACTTTCAGTTTACCCCGTGTCACAAACAAAAAAAAAGTATTAACTGAAAGTTGGGTCTGGTAGCCGGCCAAAAATAATTAAACAAAACCATAGGGGGCCAGCTCCGGGTAGGGCCGTCGAAGCCCCTAGCAGCATCGGACTAACAGTTTAAATCCCTCCTATGGTTACGTTAGGAATGAAAAATAGGACTACCGATCCCACCAGGCCAAAAGCCAACGTTAAGAAAAAGTAACAAACAGCCAAAGTTCAGCAACACTAATAGGCCCTCCACGGTAGGGCTGTGCGATATGACGATATATATCGTGGGGACGATAGAAACATGTCTATCGTGCTACTTTCCTTCTATCGTCTCTATCGTGATAAATAAGAATAAAAAAATAACTGTCGCAAAGAAGCTTCATATTGTGGTTTTGCGAGATGACGGCGCTGCTTTATGTTTGACGCACGCGCGGGTTTGCGACACATGCTTTACGTTGTTAAACTCGAGAGCAACAGAGCCGCAGGCGCATGAAGCCGGTGTCTCAACAAGGAGAAAACAGCTGCACAGGCAGCCCAAGAAGAATAACTTTTACCAAAAAGAGGGGGAAGCTCACCTTGTTAGCTTCCATTATTTCGCTCCGCTGAAACTCGGAGACAAAATGGGTCCAGAGGACACGAACCCAGAGTCCAACCGAGTCCGAACTCGGGTCCAGTTAACCAATACAAAACAGACCAGAGACACAACAGAACCGCAATCAAACGCAACGTTTTCTCTTTTCTGTTTCTTGCTTTGTTTACTCAAACTTCAGAGCGGATTTCTTCTTCGTGAGTTTCATTAGCAGCTGTTGTTTTACCGCCACCTGCAGGAAAAATTTGGACCAAAGTAGAAAAGGAGTTGTTTGTTTGTTTGTTAGTTAGTTTATTCATTTTATAATATGAAATACAACAATTAACGTATTCATAATAGAAAAAAAAAAGAAATAAAATGAAAGGTAGCAGATGAAGAATAAATCTTATTAAATCTGCTCCTTATTGATCTAATAGCAGTTCAAACAATATTTTCTATAATAACAAAAGTAAATAACTCAGTCAATTTTCAATTCACTTATATCACACATTAAATTAGATTCATTTATATTTTATATTTTTTTAGCAATTCATTTTTTTACCAGTTTCTTAAATACAAGGAATGATTTGGCTTCCTTAACATTTGTCATTTGGCATTAAGTCATTCCATAATCGTACTCCTTGAATTAAGGTAGATCTTAGGTAGATCTACAGTAGTTTCTACTTTGGTCCAAATTTCCTTGTTCTTTTTGTTCACATTCTTATAATTGTAACTATCTGTAGTAAAATAATAAAATAAAAAAACTTTGGTCCAATTTTTTCCTGTACACACACATCGTGTTGTATATATCGTGATATATATCGTTATCGTGATATAAAAAAGTCCATATCGTGATATATGATTTTTTCCATATCGCCCAGCCCTACTCCACGGCCAACCAAACACAAGCTACTAGGTTCACTAGAGCTAACACGAGCACACACCTGCTCACGACACGCTCACGACACACAACTCCCTCAGGAGTAACAATCCAAGTGGCGAGGGGCGGGCAGAGAAACACACCTGCTCACAACACACAACTCCAAACCTCCACGCCTACCAGATCTCTACCCAGCCTATTTATGGGCGGAATTCCAACGCCGTCCAATAGAGTGATCTAATTAAGACTGATTTCATTCAGCCTTTAAAAAAGTGCTTTTAACGACGTGGCCAGGTTGCCAACCAACATAAACAAATACATCCATCCATCCATCCATCCATCCATCTTCTTCCGCTTATCCGGGGTCGGGTCGCGGGGGTAGCAGCCTAAGTAGGGAGGCCCAGACTTCCCTCTCCCCAGCCACTTGGAGCAGCTCCTCCGGGGGAATCCCAAGGCGTTCCCAGGCCAGCCGAGAAACATAGTCCCTCCAGCGCGTCCTGGGTCTTCCTCTGGGTCTCCTCCCGGTGGGACATGCCCGGAACACCTCACCAGGGAGGCGTCCAGGAGGCATCCTAACCAGATGCCCGAGCCACCTCAACTGGCTCCTCTCGATGTGGAGAAGCAGCGGCTCTACTCCGAGTCCCTCCCGGATGACTGAGCTTCTCACCCTATCTCTAAGGGAGAGTCCAGCCACCCTGCGGAGAAAACTCATTTCAGCCGCTTGTATCCGAGATCTTGTTCTTTCGGTCATAACCCAAAGCTCATGACCATAGATGAGGGTGGGAACGTAGATCGATCGGTAAATTGAGAGCTTTGCCTTTTGACTCAGCTCTCTCTTCACCACGACAGACCGGTACAGCGCCCGCTTCACTGCGGACGCTGCACCTATCCGCCTATCGATCTCACGCTCCAGTTTTCCCTCATTCGTGAACAAGATCCCGAGATACTTAAACTCCTCCACTTGGGGCAGGACCTCCTCCCCGACCCGGAGAGGGCATGCTACCCTTTTCCGGCTCAAGACCATGGCCTCGGATTTGGAGGAACTGATCCTCATCCCGGCCGCATCACACTCGGCTGCAAACCGCTCCAGTGAAAGTTGTAAATCACGAACTGATGAAGCCAGTAGGACCACATCATCTGCAAAAAACAGAGAAGCGATTCTAAACAAATACACTGGAGCATAATAATAATAATGTGCCCTGGGCACATAACATTAGCAAATTAGCATTTTTGTTAACTTTGAAAACCTTTAGCAGAATTAGCTCACGCTAACCTCAAATACAGTAAATTCAAGTCTACAAAAAAAATTAAGACCGTTTGCACTAAAAGTATTTGGGAGAATGATGATTTACACGGAGCGATGCTATGCAAAGCTAAGCACCACCCTGTGATGTTGCCACCCTTGCAGTGCTTCTATTTCGTGTAGCTCCGCCCTTTAACCACGCCTATTGGGTGTGTCCCTGCGCTTCGCGCCAACATTGAAGACCTTTTAGTCCACGCCCACCTGCTGTGGGCCCCACCTATGTCCACTATAAGTTCAAGGTGGACTATAGTTCTGCTCCCGATTTTTCTTCAAACCAACGACGAAGAAAGATGTCTACACCTCCATTTAAATACTGCCCAGCATGCCACGGCAAGGGCTTCATCCTGTCCTCCGACCTGCACAAGATGTGCGAGATGTGCAATGGACCAGTGCACGCGCAGCAGGCGTTGGAGCCCCATTGCTCCTGCCTTGCCTGCCTCCGTCTGCCGGCGGAGGAGAGGCAGCGCCGAGTGGACCTCTTCACCCTCGGAGTCCAGGAGCAGCACCAGCCGGTGGAGGAAGCAGGTTGGCTAAATGACCTAGCCGAAATAGCCTGCGGCTCAGAGACAGCTAGTGGCGGCGGTCCTCCCTCCGTTGGAGGCTCGGAGCCAGCCTCGCCTTTTCTCCATCCCCAGGAGAGTACTAGCTGCCGCGTCCCGCCCTGTCCTCAGGGAAGCGCGGGACCGGCCCTGTCTCCAATGGGAGCCGAACCATCCGGCGCGCACGTCCCGGACCACGCACCAGTTGGACCGGAACCGTCGCCCTCCATGCCTTCATCAACAGCATCCTCACCAGCACCAGTGGACTCACCTCCCCCCCCGTCTGAGACCCCGGGGGCGCAGGGCAGCCACTCCTCCCTCCTCAGCGTCCTCCCCGAGATCATCAGGTGGGCCGCGGATGTGTGTGGCATGTCGGTGCCTGAAAGCACCACGGCAGCGACGTCCTCGCTCCTGGCGGGAAAGTTCGCACCGAAGCATGGCGGCGCAGCAGAGCCAGTCTGGCCAGACCTGCCGGACGTGATTTCCCTCCTGCAGGGTGCTTTTAAAGACCCCCTCAGGCTGAGGGCACCGGTGGCTTCATCTGCGTCCATCACCAGGGTGCGCGGGCTCACGGCTCAGGACTTTCCCGCGGTGCCGCCGCTCGAACCGAGCCTCTCGGCGGTATTTGGGATCCGTGCGTCCAAGCACGTTGGGAAACGGATATTCCCACCAGCACCTGGCGACCTGCTTGCTGCAAAAACTCAGGACCGCATTCACCAGTGTGCAGCCCAGATCGGCGCGGCCTCGAACAACATTGCGCTTTTAGCGCTCAGCATCGGGCGGACTTCACCTGACGCCACGGTCGGAGACGCGGTGGACGTCATCACCAACTTATGCGCCGTTCAGGCAATGTGCGTCTCCCGCATCTCTGCATGGGCGACACTCCTCCAGCGGAAGCTGTGGCTGGGACTCTCATCCTCCATCCCAGATGAGCTCAAGAAAGATCTGCTGGGGGGACCAATATCGAGCGAGGGGCTCTTCGGCGAGCACTACCGCTCGGTCTTTGAGCAGCTGCGCTCCTCATCAGAGGCACTGGAGCAGGTGAGGAAGCACACTGCGGCGCCCAGACCAGGACCCCGCTCTGCGCCCGGCCCCATCCGCGTGCATGAACAGGGCAGAGGCTTCCGCCAGCAACAGCGTCGCTTTGCACCCACCTCGACCTTCTCGGCGCCGCCACCTCCAGCTCCACCGAGAAGTCACCCTGCTCAGTCCTTCCAGAGGCCTGGGGCGCCTCGGGCCAGGGGCCGTCATCAGCCATGGACTGGCCACCAGGACTTTAAGAGAAACCATTATAAAAAATGATGGGGCGCAGGAGGTGTGTGCACTGATGGTTTTTTGGGTTTAAATAAAGAATCTGTTGTGAAAAGCAGTGTTTTTCATTTAGACTCGTTACATCCTTCCTGTTCAAGGTATGTGAGCACATCTCCACAAAAGTTTTTTGTGCCTGGTACTAAGCTACCCAGCGATCCTGCACAAGACGTGAGTATCTGTAAACTTCAAACAGGCCAGCTGACAGGTGCAGGCACAGACCTCTCTGTGACCTCCCCAGCCCCGCCTCCCCACTCGAGTGTGGGGACCAGCTCCTCCAGGTGTCAGCGATCAAAGAGCAGCACATCACACACGAGAGTCAGAGACACCTCAGTTCTCTTAAACCGTGTTAAAAACCATGAGCCTGGCGTTGGATCATTTGATCAGACCAGGATTTTTACGTTTACTCCTCTCAGTCATCCCGAGGTGAGCGCAGACAGCAAATCGTTCAAAAGAAGACGTTTGTCTCGTCTGCCGGGTGCAAACGAAGAACCGAGCAGCAGCCGTGACGCGGTGCTCGGTGAACGCCCCTTTCTCAGAGGGCCTCCCATGGACCAACGCGGACTCTGTCCACTTGGTGGCGGTCGAGGCCAGATTATCTCTTCTTATGAAACGAGGGGTTTAATGATAAAACTGTGTTTAGTCATCTCCTAGTGAAGCGTTTCCTGAAAGGTGCCAGACGGTTAAGACCAGTCTCACGCACCTTGGCTCCACAATGGGATTTGGTTACTGTATTGAATTCATTAACTGAAGATCCATTCGAGCCATTGGATCAGATCCCGTTAAAGTTTTTATCCTTTAAAACGGCTCTGTTGTTAGCCCTAACATCAGCTAAGAGGGTAAGCGACTTGACAGGCCTGTCTGTTTCTCCCTCCTTTTTCAAGATTCAAGGGGATGGGAGCTCAGCTGAGCTTAGGCCGAACCCTGCTTTTATCCCTAAAAGCATCACGAGTTCATTTAAATCCAGAATCATTACTCTGGACGGCTTTTGTCTTCCCCCTCACACCCGTGCAGAGGAAGAACGTCTTCATTTGCTTTGCCCAGTACGAGCACTAAAGTGTTATGTGGCTCGCACTGCCGCAATACGTAAATCGGATAAGCTTTTTGTTCATTTTAGAGGTCAGTCTCTAGGTCAACCTCTGACTTCTCAGCGGCTGTCACACTGGTTGTGTGAAGCTATTGCTCAGGCCTACAGCTCTGCGGGTCTCGAGCCTCCTGAGGGAATTAAAGCTCATTCTACGAGAGGAATCGCAGCTTCCACAGCCCTGTACAGAGGTGTTTCTGTGCAGGATATCTGCTTGGCGGCCTCCTGGTCGTCAGCCTCTCCTTTCATCCGTTTTTACTTACGAGATGTTTCCAGCTCTTCTCTGACTCATTCTGTTCTCAGGGTTGCTGCAGATTAATTGTTTCATCTTCAATAAAAGTTTTATTAAGATGACACAGTGGTTTCTGTCTTTATTGACTCAAACTATGAATATACGGTTATTCATGGCCGTCAAATAGGAAGGTTGTCTCACCTGCTGCACCTGGTGTTCTCAACTGATGGTGCATTTTTCATAATCATTGTGGTATTGGCGACTCACAGAGTGTGTTATGGTTCCAATTAGACCCAGTGAGGCATGGACCATATCATGCTCCGCCTTTAACCCAATAGGCGTGGTTAAAGGGCGGAGCTACACGAAATAGAACGTTGGTTACGTATTGTAACCCCAGATTCTATGAGTGTAGCGTAGCCCTTTAACCCTGGGCCTCCCTGGCTCTTTTTTGGCAGAAGAAAAATATTGCCTTTTGGGAGCAGAACTATAGTCCACCTTGAACTTATAGTGGACATAGGTGGGGCCCACAGCAGGTGGGCGTGGACTAAAAGGTCTTCAATGTTGGCGCGAAGCGCAGGGACACACCAAATAGGCGTGGTTAAAGGGCTACGCTACACTCATAGAATCTGGGGTTACAATACGTAACCAACGTTTTCCCGCTCATACCTAATGCAAACAGTCTCTGACTCATAATGTCAGTTTACAGCCAATAGCAGAGACTTTGACATAAATGCCTAACCAAAACAGGAAAATAACATGAAAACCCCATTTTCACACCCAGGCCCTGTTTACACGACAGCAATCCAATGAAAATTGAAAAATTTCCCCATTTCTATTAACACATTTACGTGAAAACGTTCTTATTACAATCTCTGTTTACACAGCAACGGTAGACATGGAAAAGGTGTACTTCCCTCACCACGCCACTAGTTGGTGCTATGTTCTTTGAAACTTGAAACTAAGTGCGGATGCTTAAAAAAAAAACGTTCTAAGCATTCTAACATTTCTCTCACGAGAAAATCGCCATAAAAAAGCCCAGGTGATGTCCAAACACTGAAAGCAGTCCGGGGAAAATAGATTTATAGATTTATGAGTCAGAAACACAAACAGTACTCTGGTATCTGCCATTGTCTATAGTTTTTTCTTCTGTGGATTGTAGGAAGCTGTTATGTTTAGCATCATACTGCGCATGAGCCAGGGATTCCCTGACAGAAAAGGAACTATTTTTTTCTGTTTACACGACAACGGACACCGGGACGTTTTTGAACAATTGCACTCTGGAACCCGTTCTCAAATTGTGCCGTTGTCAGAGAAAACTTTTGCTATTTTCGTGTAAATGAACAGTACAAACACAACAAAGCTCTTCCATTTTCACAATAAATTTTTTTTTTCGTGTAAACAGGGCCTCAGAAACATCATAAACAGCTAGAAACATTCCACACATAATGCCTACCCAGCATGCTTCACAATGCTCATGCTGTCTCTGGGACGTGGCTGTCTCTGGGATGTGACTCTCTCACATATTTCACCCATCTTTACTTTTTATTTATTTATATTTTTTGCATTTTCGGGCGCTAGTGGCCTTTATTAGAGAGGGAGAGGGCGAAACGGGTAGAGAGGGGGGAGACACCACAGAAATAAGCTCGTCGGGTCTGGGACGTGAACCCGCAACGCCTGTGGAGAGGCTTTGCCTCCAGCATATGTGCCGCCCGCTTTATCCCCTGCACCAAAGCGGCGGCACGCCCATCTTTACTTTAATACAAAGTTACACATTTATTACTAAGAGAATATTGATGATGACGCACAGTAATTTTGTAGTTGGTTCATAAAAGTAATTAACCACAAAGAAGATTGTTAAAGTGAGCTAATTCATTATAGTAAATAACACAAGGAAGATGTCCGACACACCTAAATGCATCACTCTGCTTCATTTGCCTCTTTGGTTCCGATGTACCACATTAGTTTCTGAAAGATCATCTGAATGGGACATGGATGCTTTACTTGCGATTTACGAATTGTTTTGAGTTGTGTTCACTTACAATGTTGTCACATTACAGACAGTCTTACAGTGTCAGCGACGGCAGCTTTCTGCAAAAGTTAGCACTTTACTGTCAGCTTTTGCTTTTTTTAATCTGTTTAGCGCTAGCGAAGCTAATTTTGTAGTTGGCGAATTAGTGGTTAACAAACTTTTGTTTAGATGTTCCCACCACTTCCCAATTGGTTGTTTACTTTATTTATTCCACAATTCATTTTTAAGCTAATATAAACCAGTTGTTTTCTTTTTGGCTAAATTTATGTCATGGAAAGTCAGATTACATCTAAAACAGAGCGAAACAAAGTTATTGTCATTTTTATTAACTTTCTATACCATTCAATGTCATGAAGAGCTGCAGTTCTTTCTTGCACACCAGCAGTCATATCCACATCTGCTAGAAATTTGGTTTCCTTTGAGTTTCACCCATGTTAACCCTCACAGATACACACCCAGCTGTCATATCTGCTGTTTTCCTGCTCTGATTTTTTTTTACCCTTTAGCTGAAGTTGTTTTCATCTCATTGATTCTAGCCTCTTTTTTTCTGCAGCTGTTCTTTGTCTTCACGTTGGAATAGCCTGTACAGTTTGCAAAACTGGATTGTATTATATTTTATAAGCCATTATTCATTGCAGGTTTTGAAGTTTGAACGGTCGGAGTAAAACCAAAACATTGCAGTTGTCGATGATAGAAAGTCTTTAAAAAATGGGTGCAGAAGAAATGTGACCAAAGAAGAAAGAACTTTCCAGCGGTCTCATTTTTTCCAAGTAAAGTCATTCCTGGACAGGACACACAAATTATACAGTCTTGTGTTTGAGGAAAAAAACATAACAGTTGTGTCCCGCTCAGCATTAAAAAAAAAGAGATTTAGGTTAGAACATCTTTGAGGCCAAGTGAATGTGGAAAGGACAAAAATGAGAGAAGGGAGTTATTGAGTCTTAAAGACAGAACTGACTGTTCCTGACAATTTGTGTGAAGCAGACAACGTGAATAAGTTGTAATCTGATCTCAGCTGTGGTGAGCTCATACAGGAGGCCTGCCAGCAGCCTCAGAAAGAGGAGTCCACCCATCTGCCTCTAACACGACTTCAGACCTGCCGCTTTAACTACCATACACTCTTTCAGTGCGAGAGAGCGTTATGCTGCCGACACAGGAATCATCTGAGGGCAAGAGAAGAAAATAAACAATATGTAATTTCATATGTTTACACTAAAAACATTTTAGTCCTTTTTTTGTTTGTTATTGTAACTGAAAATGAAGGAAAATCAAACTTT
Organism: Garcialebias charrua; assembly: GCA_038048925.1. Classification (NCBI taxonomy): domain Eukaryota; kingdom Metazoa; phylum Chordata; class Actinopteri; order Cyprinodontiformes; family Rivulidae; genus Garcialebias; species Garcialebias charrua. The sequence continues at coordinate 1,850 of JBBPBX010009431.1, read as the reverse complement.
TTATTCAGATAAACTAATAAAAAAGTATTTGCTGGAAACGGGCTGAAGACACACTCTTTTACACTTGAGTTAAAGTTAAATAAAGTATAACAAAAGATTACGACCCATTACACTATAAAACGTTGGTTCCATTTTTGATGAAGTGGGGTTCTGTGAAAAGATTATATAAACACTGAATATCTTACCTGTTGTAGATTGACATCCTGTTAATACTATTTTAATTGTTTTTCCACTTTGACCAAACTTTCATAACTTTTTATTTCATTTACACTTTCTCTTCTTCCACAGTCACCAACCCTGCACAGATGGACTTGAGATAACTGAAGTTTGACCTTCATCCTGACCTTCAGCCAGTCCCGAAGCCTCCAACCTCCAACCAGAATGACTGACCCCATGGAGCTGAGCTTTGATGGCGAAGGGGCAGGTGTGGCTGATGTTGATGTTTGCAGTTTGGAAATAGAGCGAACATACGATGTCATTCCCACCGTCATCTGCTCCATGTCTTGCCTTTTTGGCATCATCTACTGCTTCTTTGGTGAGGACCCCTTTCAGCTCACACATGCTGACACACTGATTATTCTTCTGTGTCTTTCAGCTCCTGATTTCTCTTTCTCCTGCACTTTCAGGTTACCGATGTTTCAAAGCTGTCATGTTCCTGTCCGGCCTGATGTTCGGCTCAGTCATCATTTTCCTGTTGTGCCACAAGGAGCATGTTTTCGACACCCAGCTGAGCGTGGAGGCCAGTGCGGGTATCGGCCTCGGCATTGGCCTCCTGTGCGGCCTTGTCACCATGCTGGTGCGAAGTGTTGGCCTCTTCATGACGGGCCTGCTGCTGGGGCTTCTCCTGGCCCTTGCTGGGCTGCTCGTCACCTACCAGTTCTACACACCAACTACAGTCTGGGTGCCGTTGGGCGCTCTTCTGGGAATAGGCATGCTGTTCGCCGTGCTGACTCTGCAGTGGCAGAAGATGTTCACAGTGCTCTCCACGGCCGTGTTCGGAGCAGCCGTCATGACTGTGTGTGCTGATTACTTTGTGGAGATGCTGGCTTTGCCCTCATTCGTGTATGACTGCTTACGCCTGATGCCCCAGCCGGCGCTTTGCTGGTACAGCTGGGTCATTCTGGGCATCTGGCCTGCTCTTAGTATCATTGGAGTTCTGGTCCAGTGGAAACTGACGGATGACAGCTTCTCACACACTGAGGGTAAGAATGAAACACAGTTTGGTCTACCAAATAACATTTTGACGGTGTTGCTGTTTCGAGAGTCAGAGTTTCGTAATTTGTCATACATGTGGTGGAACGAAATTATGTACTCAGGGTCCCAGTTACATCCAACAAAAGTATAAAATGTAAAAGAAAAACAGTAATAAGATCTAAGATATGAACTAAGACAAACATTAATTAAAACTACACTAAGCACTAGTAGCATAAAAATAATACGCTGAACAGCAGCACGAACATGAGTCTGTGTGAGCAGATGAGCGTGAGTGAACACAGCAACATGAAACAGATCAGCTGTATGATGGGATATTTTTTTTTCATGGTATGTACCCACAATATGTACGGTAATCAATAGATCTCTTCGCACTACTGAAACAGGCAATCCTTATTAGGAGGTAGGGCTGGGCCATATCATATCGTTCCCGGTAATACCGGTAAAAAAAGCTTGCCCGGGCAAAAAAGTTATATCATGATATGCTAATTTCATGATGTAATATGTCAGGGCACCCCGCCCCCCTTAACAACCGAGCACTTCAAACGACCAAACCTAACTGTGCACCCCCCTTCCACCAGTCTGTACTGGTGTAACGCTAGCTAAAAAGCTAAAAACAAACAACGTCTCAGCTTCTC
>JBBPBX010009430.1:30339-52842 GCA_038048925.1 Garcialebias charrua | reverse complement strand
ATATTTTCCGGTGTATAGGTCGCACCTTTTTATGTTTTTTTTTTCAAGGCCTGCGACCTATACTCAGGTGCGACCTATATATGGCTTGTTATCACTTTCGGTGAAACAAATTTTTAAATCCAGCTCATTTCACAATTACGTTCATTTATTAAGGAAAAGTTCAGCTCAGACATATATTTGCTATAATTTTTATCAAACAAATAATTGTTTTTAAGTGTTAATCTTCTTAAAAGCCTTGCTGTGCGCTCCTGTGGCAGACATTTGCAGCAGAGCTAAATGTAGGTGCGACCTATACACCAGTGCGGCCTATCTAGGGATTTTTCCAATCTATTGGTGATAATTAGACAATGCGACCTATACAGGGGTGCGACCTATGCACCAGAAAATACTGTATGTACTTTTTTCATAGTTATTTTTATTTCAGCAGGAAATATACTGTTCACTTTACGTTTCTGTTCTGGAAAATTGATCAGTAGTTTTACAAAGACAGAATGACAATGAAAGTTTTGTTGTTATCATGAATTATCTGTTTTGCTTTCATCTAGAGGGGTGTGGAGTAGGAAAGGGTGTGTACGTTCACACTTTAGAGACTACACCTGCAGGTCTGCTGCCCCCTGAAGTAAAAGCAGTAGGGCCTAGTATCTTAGAGATCCACTGGTCACCCCCCAAAAAGCCAAACGGACTCATAACCTCCTACCATGTGTACAGGTAAGTTCAAGCACCTCAGAGACAGTTATTTAATTTACTGCTTTATAAAACTTAAATAACTTATTAGATCTTTTTGCAGGAAGATTGAGTTATTCCAGCATTTTTTTATGCAAATTTTAGATTGGCTCTAACGTTCACATGCTTTCAGTACCAACTGAGTACATCAGCATACAATTAAGCCAGAAGAAACGCACACGATGTACATCATTTAATGTTATATACATGTGCATAAACTGTGCATATAATATAGTTTGACATATAGAAACCCAGAAGTTTTGGTCTCGTCCTTAAGCTAAAGTCTGTTTACTACTCTTTACAAGGTGTGTGTGAATGTGCATTTTTGTGTGAGCGTGTGTGAGTATTAAAGCATGCTGAAGGTCGTGGCCTGCTTGTTGACCAAAGACTGTGTGATCTGTATGCAGGGTCAGACCAAACTAAGCCCTTTAAGTCCTCAGGAAACACACATTAGCATAGCTCTACACACACTAGCACACACACACTCACTGAGACATCTGGATTCATCGGACTTAAGCAGACAGGGACTTGGATAGAACAGAAAAATGGCTGTCTTTCTCTCTCTGATACACATACCTGAAATCCTGCGTAATCAAGACCAGCGGGCTTACCAAGACATCAGGCTGCTTGCATCAGCTGAGAGCTTAAACGCAATGTTTAGGACGTGATGCTACATTTTTTTTATTTCAGTTCCACAGAAGCTAGATCTGTTTATTTTTCCAAGTTTAAAGGTTTATTTTAAAGTAGTCATTCTGCTTTGGCGCATGCTGTGGACTTAATTTTGTTTTAGAAAGGTTTATCCCTTCATGGTTTATGGCTGTGAGTGATCAGTACTGTTACAATTCTTCACTTTTCACCTCTGAAGTGCCCTTTAGCATGGCACCTCACCTATTCAAATGTTATTCAGGCAACTATTACCGGTACAAGCCACCACCCTGGATGTGTATGTCCATCCCTTTGTGTGTATGTGGATCTGTTTACTCAGTGTTTTTAGTATGGTTACACTTGCATAAAGGTTATAGGTTATAAGCAGAAATCTCTAATGTTTGTCTTCAAAAAATGTTTAGTAGATAAAGAATTATTGATATTTAGAGATTGCTGTAGTTGCGCTTCAGCAGCAGTGACAACACCATCAGTAAACCTGACTAGACTCTTCTGACCGTTTTGAACTTTGTTGCACTGTGCGTGACTATGTGCTGACAGAAACCGTCCAGAGGACCTGACTTAACTTTGTTCGATGGTTCACTATGGTTATCGGGTACTCTGTGCATGAAAAAGTGACGTCAGTGAGTCGAGAAGTCCCAACCCAGTCTGACTCTCTGTGACAAGAGCTTACAGAAATAAACAGTCCAATTACTTATCTCACTGTAGGCGTCCATTAGGAACAGAAGAGGAGCTGCTGGTTTTTATCTGGTCCAGTGGCCCGCTTGAATTTGTTGATGCGAGCCCCGGTTTACAGCCCTTCAGCTATTTCCAGTACAAGATTTGTGCCTTCAACTCCAAAGGCTCAGTTCTGAGTCAGTGGACTTTAGCTCAGACATTAATGGCAAAACCTCAGAATATGGCCCCTGCTGTTGTAACACCTTCTGGTAAGTTCACCTTCAAAAAAAGGTGTTGTGTTCTTGCATGTAGCACCTGTAACACATGCTGTTCTCTTTAACAGGTGCATATTCAGTACACTTAAAATGGTATGAACCAGGCCAGCCCAATGGTCCCATTTCCTATTACAAACTGGTTTACATAAAGCAGCAACAGGACCCAACTCTCAGCGCAGCTACTGTTACTGCTCTCACTGTGGAGGTAAATGCACACACAAACACCAAGATGCGAGGATGGCCTCAATCTGATCGCATGTTGCTTTATGGTTGGTGTCATCAGACATTTGTATTTATTGATAAGGGTGCTCACACGTAAAACTTTCTGTGCACAAACATATTCAAAAACGTTTGTTTGAAGTAATTATTTTAAAAGTATGTAAACAATTGTGGTATTAACAATACTATTGGGTGTGGTATTCCATGAGGAAATCTGGAGTGGCAGAGAAGTACTGGTATGTTAGACTGGTACAGGACATGTATGAGGACAGCAGGACAGTGGTGAGATGTGCTGTAGGAGTGACAGATAGCTTCAAGGTGGAGGTGGGAGTGCATCAAGGATCGGCTCTGAGCCCCTTCTTGTTTGCTCTGGTGATGGACCGACTAACAGATGAGGTCAGGCAGGAATCCCCATGGACTATGATGTTTGCAGATGACATTGTGATATGTGGTGAGAACAGAGGAACAGGTGGAAGAGAACTTGGAGAGGTGGAGGTATTCACTTGAAAGAAGAGGAATGAAAGTCAGCCGTAGTAAGACAGAGTACATGTGTGTGAATGAGAGGGAGGCCGGTGGAACAGTGAGGCTACAAGGAGCAGAGGTCACAAAGGTGCAGTATTTCAAATACTTGGGGTCCAGTGTCCAAGAAAATGGGGAATGTGGTAAAGAGGTGAAAAAGAGAGTCCAGACAGGATGGAGTGGATGGAGAAAAGTTTCAGGAGTGATATGTGACAAAAAGGTGTCAGCAAAGGTCAAAGGAAAAGTTTACAAGACAGTGGTAAGACCAGCTATGTTGTATGGTCTGGAGACAGTGTCATTGACAAAAAGACCATACCATACCATACCATTTTATTTATAAAGCACTTTAAACAGGAACAAGTCCACACCAAAGTGCTGGACAAACAAACACGCAACAGGCAACACAGACAATGAAGTACAACACGAAAAACATAAAAACATTGCAGATCATAAATCAAACGATCCAATACAAATCAGCTGGCATTGAAAGCGATGGAGTAGTAGTGAGTTTTTAACCGGGATTTGAAAACCGAGAGGGAGGGGGCCTGTTTGATGAGCAGCGGTAACTCGTTCCAGAGTCTTGGGCCTGCTACAGAGAACGCCCTGTCACCCCTGCGCTTAAGGCGAGTTTCTGGAACTATTAAGAGTACCTGATCCTCTGACCTCAAAGCACGTGGAGGGACATATGGGTGTATCAGATCCGAGAGATAGGCGGGGGCGAGACTGTTCAGCGATTTGTAGACATACATGAGAATTTTGAATTGGATTCGAAGATGAACCGGTAGCCAGTGAAGGGAGGCCAAGACTGGTGTAATGTGCTCTCTTTTGCGTGTGCTGGTTAAAAATCGGGCAGCTGCGTTCTGAACCAGTTGTAATCGTGCAAAGACAGGAGAAAGAACTGGAAGTGGCAGAAATGAAGATGTTGAGGTTCTCCTCAAGATTAGGAATGAGATCATTAGAGGTACAGCACACGTTGAACAACTGGGAGATACAGTTAGAGAGACCAGACTGAGATGGTTTGGACATGTCCAGAGGAGGTACAGTGGGTATACTGGTAGAAGGATGTTAGAAATGCAGCTGCCAGGAAAAAGACAAAGAGGAGATATATGGATGCAGTTAGAGAGGACATGAAGGTAGTTGGAGTGAGGACAGAGGATGCAGAGGACAGAGTGAGATGGAGGAGGATGACTCGCTGTGGTGACCCTGAAGAGGGAAAAGCCGAAAGAAGAAGAGTAAACAGTTATGCACTAAAATGTAAATTATACAAAGTGTGTGTGTCATCATTTACAATCTATATGAAGACATTTACATTGCCTCTGGTGTTATTGTCATATGTGTGCCAGTGAGGGGTCTGAACTCACACACACACATACACACACAAATCCATGGCCTGTTATTCTCCAGGGCCCTTCCTTCAATTCCCTATCATTCCTGATGATCTATCACAGGGAGCATGTTACATATAAGCCAGTTAACATTAAACTATAAATCGACACACATGCATTTATCCCATCACATGTTTATAGCAAATTCATACACATTATTCTGTTAACATGCCATCTAGTCTCTATATGAGATGTTCACCTGAATATCCAATATGCCAGTTTACTTTTGCTGACAGTCTCTTGCCCTAATTAATATTTAAATAACCTTTGTTTTATCAGTCTTCTGATATTTTACAATCTGTTAAATAATTAGACAAATATGGAAAGCAGCGAAAGCCTCAAGTCAATCTTCAAACTTTGATAGATTAGTCTTGTTTTACAGACAGAAACAGACACTTGCAGAGGAGCAAAAAATCTCTTAAAAGACCTTAAAAACAGAAGGAAAAGTGTGCGCTATGAAGAAAAGTGATTGAAGAAGAGGAGGGAAGAGACAAGGTGATAGATCAGGGTAGCAGAATGAACGAGGGACAAGAGGTAGAAGTATGGATCTATATTCTGTTCATACGTGTGGCCTCTTCTCTCCGTGTGACCTTTGGCTTGTCACTCATAATTAATACAAGATGTAAATGGAGACCTTTCACCTTCTCATTGATATGGAACACTTTGTGTTTGTGTGTGTGCGTGATTGTGCGAGTGTGTGAGGGAGAGGAGCTCATTGACATGGCATAGACTTGTTTTGGTTGGGGTCATTTGTCACAGAGTAGCCTTCAGCAGATGCACTACATTATCTAAGACAATGCAAAGACAGTAAAAATTAAAAACAAAGTTTTCATTCAACCATGAACAAGTACAAGTTTTTAAAAGTTTGTATATTTTTGGAGTGTGAGCTTCTGCTGCACTCAATGTCATGTATTAGAAATGAGTTGCAAGCTTTACTTCTGATTCAATTAATCCTGTGAAGTTGAAAATACAATGTAAACGTCATGAACACCCCGCAGTTCTCCTTTTCTCTTCTTGGTGTCCACAACATTTCTTCGTCTTATTGCCACATTGTGCATATGTGCAATGTCTATTTGGTTTGTGCATATTTGTGTGTGTGCTAATCTCAGACTGGGCTAAAAACCCTGGTCTGTGCCAGCCGGCTGATTAATGGGGTCGTCATGGCAATCAGACGGAATGAGGGTATGAAGCGCAGGCGGCCTGCCTCTCTAGACCCCTGTGCAGTGTGCATCGCCTGGCATGCACACACACACAGTTTCTCATACACACTCGCAAATTCACTCCACATTACCTTATACCTCTCTGACAGACATGTTTGTCACAGTGAGCTGTTTAAATATTTTTTTTTCCTTGTGTGCTTCATGTTTATTTTGTCTTCCCACTTCTTTATGGTTGCCTACAATCCCCCCACTTTATGAAACATTTACCTTTCAACTTAAGCCTCCTTAAAATATTTTTGTATTTTTATTTACGTATTTAATTTTTATTAATTTTACATTTCATTCATCTTTTTCTCCTCTGTCTGTTTTGTTTTCTTGTATCTCCACCTTTCATCTCTCCTGTCCATGGATGTTCCTGTGAATTTTTTTAAAGGTGATTGCTTTCTGGTCTTCATTATACTTGTCCCTTTTTGTCAATCTTTCTTTTTCTCTTTCCAGTTTTTAGCTCTTCCTCTCTTTACCCCTCTCATCAACCCTCCATACTATCTCCAGTCTTCTTCCTTACTTCCTTAAGACCTATTGGCTTGTTCCTTTCCCTCCTTCCACCCCTTGTCTCGCAACACTTTTTCTTTTCTTTTGCCTCTTTACTATCCTTCCATGACTCCCTTGGTTCTTCCAGATGTTACACTGCAACCCTTGGGATTGCCAGTGAAAGAAGACAGTGTATGTGTGTGTTTGTGAGAGAGAGAGAGAGAGAGAGAGTGTGTTTGTGAGAGAGAGAGCGAGAGAGAGAAGAGAGAGCGTGTGCATTTGATACTCCGTGCTCATACATATGTCTAAATATGGTTTTCCGTGCTTTTGTAGAGTCAAAGCATTAATGTTTGTGTGTTTATATGCAACAGTGTGTGTGAGTGTGTGTATGTGTGTGCTGTATTAATACATCCCATTGATCAGAGCAGGACCCCTGACAGTCATCATCCCTGAGAACCATCTGGCCGACGCCTGACGCTCCCTCACCCAAACAGAAGCTGACACCCTATTAATCTGCTACTGCCATGCATACATATACGTGTGTGTTTCTGTGTGTGCTCAGTGAATCAGTAGCAGTATGTAGTAAACGCTGTGTAAAGACTTTTGCATACAGCATGTTTGCCATATCCATATTCCTGCATGCATGTTCATATGTGTTTATCAGTGCATATCAGCATTTCAAATTCAAACGGCGTACACACATGCGAAAAAGAGCACGCACCCCTCTGCCATCCGCGAACAACAGACGGCGCTGAAGGGAGCTGAAGGGTGCTTGGAAATTAAGGTTATTACACAAATTGAGCCATATGGTCTAAATATTTCAGAGCTGAAATTTACTAGGCAATAAAAATGGCCCCTACCTCGGTAATGGTGTAAATTACAGCTTAACCACCAGCGCTAATGATGTCCTTCTGTACGCCCCGTAACCAACCGTACATGAAGGACACATTGTTTAAAAAATACCCCAGGAAAAGCAAAAGAGAGAGGGAGAGGGAGGAAAGTGTAAGAAGTGATGGGTTAGAGGAGGAATGTTGAAATGAATGGAGGAAAAATGGAAGTGAAAGAAGAGAGTAGACCCTAAACAAGAGAACTAACGAGAGGGATTGATTGATAAAGATAGTGGGGCAACATTGAGTGAGAAAGAGCTAGCAGCATGTTTACAATCTGTTAGTTTACCATTAAGAACCCGTCAGAGAAAGTGGAACAGCATGGGACAACCGGCGAACTGTGTCTCAAAACCAATATGAGGTTTTCAAATGTGTGCGTGTTTCTTACACAATCAAAACGTGTATTTAAGCATGCACGGTGGGAGGATCTAACAGGATGGATGTGTTAAATATGATGAGTACAAAAATGATGCACACTGGTGGAGAGCATCTGCAAATGAAACTACATTTTTTGGAAATCTGTGTCTTTTTTGGCAGGAGTTTTAGATGAGTTTACAATAACAAAAATGTGATGAAACATACAGCACTGCTCGTTCACAAAAAAGATGAAAATAGACATTAATTTTGTTGCATCATTTAGATTGCTCCTGGATCTTAGCAACTATTCTAGGAGAAAAACTTTACTGTGTAATATTTGAAGCCAAACCTTTTCTAATGTTTCTCCCTCCAGATTTCATTAGAACTACAGTATTGTTATATTAATATCCTATAATATAATGACAAATAAGAATTCATAAAATATAAACAAGACTTCTTACTTTTGGTTGTAACATCTATTTACCATCACCCAACTAGAGACTTTGGAGTGGATGAGAAGTGGTAAGTAGCACAGGCTTTGCTCTTGCTCTCGGAGATACCTTTTATCAAATGAGGGTGACAAAAAGGTTTGGAGTGGGGAAGGAACTACAGGGCTGAGTGCACAGAGGATGAAGAGAAAAAGGAAGGATTGACTGAGAGGATAAGAAGCCTCAGATGTAGAGTTTGTTTGGTCCTCAGTCCATCAGACCCCTTATTTAAAGGTCTCCAACTCTGATTGGAGGACTCTTACCATTCTGAATAAACATCCAAATAATCAGGCTGCAATACTCTTTTGTCCGTGCTGCAAATATTCTCTCTGCATTTTTATCTTTCCCACAGCTCTCATCCATTGGTCCTCACTGCTCACCCTTCCCTCCATTTTGTCTGAGGTTTCTCTACCTCTGTTTTAAATGACAGTTTTTACATTACACTCATTCCTTGTCATTGTCCCTACGTTCCCTCTTCTTCTGCCATTCTCTTACAAGTGAGTTTACATTCCCCCACCTCCTCTTCCTCCTTCCTGTTGCCTCTCCAATACAAGCACACACATGCACAGCCTTTCTCACACTAATGTGTCTCACTGAAGAGGCCACACCATCCAGTGTAGTGCTCGCCACTTGTTTTAATGGGTGTATAATGCTGTATTTGCAGTACAATAGGCATCACTTGAGAGGACTCTGAGTGAGTGTACGTTTAAAAGAGTGATGTCTGAGCTCATTCAGCTCTGGAGAAAAGTGTTTGGTGTGCTTGTGCATAAACAACCAGTTTGTTTTGCTTGAGGGTTGTACTTTCTTAAACTTGTGCTTTCCGTCTCTGCAATCCTGTCCTGCAGCTTGAATGCAGTTGACTAGTAAGGTGAAAATAATGTAAAATATAGATGTACAGTATATATAAGGCTCAGGTTTGTGTCTGTTTCATGAATAAGCCAATTGAGTGGGATTTCAAGACATGGTTCATCAATGCTTCTGATCTGTCTTTTACTTGCTCAATCCAATTATCTTATAACTCCTTAAACATGTCTATTGCAAACTACAAAATAAAACATAAAAACGTTGTCCGGAAAAATATCAAATAGTGTCATTTGAAAAATATTACGCCAGTAGTTTCCTAGGTACATTGATATGCAATTCTGAAATGTGAGTACAGTATGTGCATAACTTAAACAAAACACTTGGCTGAGTCAGTTAAAACCGATGTGGAAGCTTGAATCACGTAATTGATCAACATTATAATGGCTGTAGTTTGTGAAGGTAAAAAAAATTGGACAGAATGAGACAAGTATCAAATAGAGTATTGCCGCTAAACACACAAAAAAGAAAGAACAAGTAAGACAATAATAATAATAATAATAATGAATTCAATTTATAACGCACTTTTCATTAGTGAAAATCTCAAAGTACTACACACATTGAATGCTACACACATTCATACGAATGTGTGTAGCGGCCGTGGCTTTATTCTGGTCTTTATTCTGAAGACAACCTTTCAGAATAAATGTTAGGAACACCCTGATGCATGCTCAATAATCCAGGTAGAAAAATCCAAAAAAGCTAAGTCTGGTCCTCTGGACATTCAAAAAACAATACAAAACAAAGCAAAAAAACTGTAGAAACGTTTCGTCTTTTGTCCAAACGACTTCCTCAGTCTGAGAAGCTGTGTTCAGCTCAGTCTTATAAATAGCACCCTCCCTCAGTGGATCAACCAGTTGGCTGTTGACAGCCGAAACCAGCTGCTCACATGATCAAGGATTGTGATTCAACCTTAAGGCCGGCGCAGAGCTCCGCGCTTGAGCGAGCGCGGCGCCCCGCTGTGTGAGCGCCGTGAGGTCGCCGCTGCACAAGCCCTTTGAACGTTCACGCGAGCGCGCCAAGCTCCAATTTTACGAGCGCCTACGCGAAGCGCGGTGTCTGACCAATCAGCTGCACGCGGAGGGGGACTGAACTGACCCCCTCCGCGTGCAGCTGTTCACAGAGAACGTGAGAAGAAAGCAGAGCTCTGTTGGAGCCACACGCTGGTTCACGCTGTGCTCTGCTGTGAACCTCCCACGCGCAGCGCGCGCGCGTGGCGCGGGGCTCGGTCCAGCGCGGAGCTCTGCACCGGGCTTAACCTTAGATGCGGACAAAGTGGCATCATTTTTTTTATACAGCTCATGATATGTTTATAGGTTGACTACAGGACTGGTTTAGGCCAGACAAAGGTTGGCCTAGGGCTAGAATCTTGGCATTTATTGTCTTTCAGGTATACCAGCTTGTAGTGTTGTACACCTGACTTTGAACTTGACGTGACACACCAATCTGCATACTTTACTAATCAATTCTGAGTGTAACTAGTATTTACAAAATATGTAGGAATATGTCACAATATTGGGTTTCTCTAGCACAAATGTCTCTTTGATGAACATTGCCATTTTTTACTGATGAATTATTATGTGATTTTAAGTTAGACGAATGCCATTGTCAACCAGTCTTGTTTTTCTTTTTTAGAAATTGCTAATTTGTGAACATTGTAGTGGACCTACCCAGGGTCAAACTGAAGTGTTTTGAACTCTTCAGTGATGCTTTTCACTGACCCTTTCAGTAACCAGACATTTAACACAATTTATTTTATTAGTTTGAATCAAAGGACAGATTCACTCAAAAATAGACTGTTTCTATCTTTAATTTTGTTCTAATACAAATATAATCAGAGCATCACCTGTGTTTATTCATGAGCAGTGTTGTAATTTACAATATGTCTTAGGATCACATATGGTATATGCTGTGTTATTCTTTAAATGTGGAGCATTAAGGCCCCAATATACCTGTTTCTTTTGCCTCACGCCGCTCGGCGCCGTGGGAGCGCCGCGGCAAAAGCCTTTGATCGCGGGCGTGAACGCGCCAAGCTCCAATTTTACTACGCCTACGCGCGCGCGTTGATAAACTGCCTCGCGTGTCAGCAAATGACCAATCAGCGACCTCAATTTGTCCTGTAGCCTGCACTCCAGAGAGCTGCGCTTGCACAGAGTATAATATGAACTGCCTGTGCGCAGCTCACGCCAGTCCAGCGGCGCTGGGCACAAAGAACAGTATACTGGGGGGCTTTACTGTGTTACTTGACCATATAATGGTGTCAGAGTTGAATTTTATGTCAAATTGTGCTTTTCAGATTTGTTTAGAAGTGTTAAGACACTAATCCAAGTATTTTACCTCTTGGAGTCTATGCGTCTGTCTTTTTCCTAAACATTTATCTCTGCTTCTGGCTGTAACCTTGAATCTTGATAACAGCAAGTGAACTCCTCGACTGGTTCTTTTGAACCAATCGGGGAGGCACAAGTCACTGATCTCAGATCCTCTACTAAGGGTTCTAAGTTTTTTCTGGAACCTCTAGTTCCTGTAAGGAAGAGGAGATGTGAACTTTCTCTTCAAGCTGTCGGACGTTTGGTCAAGAGCCAAAGACCTTCGTTCTTCAGTAAGGGCTAATAACATGCTTGTTATCAGTCCACTTCGAACCGAGCGTAAGCTCAGAACTTTGTTTATTCCTTTCTGGAATAAGTTATTTGAGCCAAAAAACCAGGAGCTGACGTATTTTCTGATGATCAACGCGGACCCAGGAGATGTTGAAAAGTAAACGAATAACCCGTTCGGACGTACGGGTCTTCAAGGACTCTGTGCATCTGAAAGGCTAAGGTCTTCGCTTACCAGGCTGTCGGCTTAAAAGGTAATGAGTCAGTTTACAAATGTACCTGGGATTCAGCAGAAATCTGATGGGAAGTGTCATTTCTGGTAACATACTCAAGACAAATAACTTCCTCTTAAACCTCTCCAACCTCTCCCTATTCCTCTTAAACCTCTCTTATCTCAAATTCTAAGCTGGTAACTACATTTTTAAGCTAAGAGCCACAGAGTAAGTACAGTATATTGACATCCTGTATTTATGTCGGTTGTTGCAATTTAAATGTGCTGACGTGTTAAATTGCAAGAAAGTGAAATCAGTCAATCAAGTGTAATGGTGTTGATTTATTTTAAATAAATGGTAGTGTCTTTGGCATACCAAACTAAAGTTAGCGTCTCATTGTCACTCTATGGCTTCTGTCTTATGATCCATCATTATGATCACAGAAATATTGGGTAAACTGAAAAAGAAAGAATCCGTGAAATACTATTCAATCTGAATAAGTAAATAATTAAGATATATAAAGTGAGTCAGTTTAATATTGACCTCCCTTAAATATCCTTACAACATATTAACCATTAACCATTAATGTGAGGGGAAAAAAGTTTGGCTTTTGTTTTGTTCTTCATAAATCAGAATCAGAATAAGCTTTATTATCATTGTACTGAAATACAGTGAGATTATGGTCGTACAGTCATCCGAGAAATGGGCGGAGTGCACATTGCTGCTGCTAAAACTCATGGCTCCTTATTCTTCATCAGAATACTTTTTGATAGAAAATGCATAAGAACCATAAGGATAGATAGTGGTATTGCTAAAAAGATCTCTTCACATCTTGTCCCATCAGGACATGATTTGAGACATCAACAAACTCTACCATCAAGCACATTTAAAAAAAATGCATAACTCCTTATTCTTCATCAGAATAATTTTAGATAGAAAAGGCATAAGAACCATAAGGATAGATAGTGGTATTGCTAAAAAGATCTCTTCACATCTTGTCCCATCAGGACATGATTTGTGACATCGAAAAAACTCCACCATCAAGCACATTTAAAAACATGATTACATATGCAGTTGATGTCAAGACACTGAGATTTGTCCATGCACTTTCATATAGGCCACAGTTCTGATGTCATTCAGCCAGCAGTTCTGATAAATGGTAAATGGTAAATGGAGCTTATTTATATAGCGCTTTCCAGCCCCCTGTGAGGAGCCCCAAAGCGCTTTACAATACCAGCCATCCACCCATTCATTCATACATTCATACACCGGTAGTGGTAGCCTGCCTTGCAAGGCGCCATCCAGACCTACCGGGAGCAACTCAGGGTTAAGTGTCTTGCCCAGGGACACAACGACACATGGTGGGCGGACGCGGGATTCGAACCTCCAACCTTCTGATCGGGGGTCGACTGCCATTACCACTGTGCCACGGCCACCCGATAAACCTGATAAACCTGCACAGAAGTTCTCGGGGGGGCGATACATGGAGCTTTTGTCCCTAGTTACCCACGTCCCAGGAGAAATTTGTTAGACGGCTCGTGTACGAGGCCAAACGGGATTCAGATTCAGATAAGCCACAATTGTTGATTTTCTTCAGGCAGACTGTTTTTTTTTTCTTGTCAGCCTTGAGTCCTGCTGGAACTTTCTTGGTCCAAAATGGCCAAATTTATGGGAATCCACTCAACGATCCACGTTATGAGCCTCCTCAAGGTTGATCCGACATGCTGTTGAGTCCTAGAAGCCGCAGGTGGCCTGCAATTCTCACAAATTGCCTCCATCTTATAGTTTAGCTCATTAATCAGCTGATTTTGAGTCCTCGTAGCACGTACCAAACACAGACTCAGAAGCTTTGCCATGGCTGAAACTGCTGCCAATGTCTTCTTTAAGTTGAAAAAATAGAGCCCCACAGATGCCAATGAGTAGAACCCCTGCGATCATAAATCCAAAATATAAACGTCTTCAGCGTCCTCCTGAGACTGAGCTCAGAGACGCATCAGCTGGTCTCGGACGTACCCCGCATCACGAGTCTCAGCCGAGCAAGAGGGTTCTCCAGAACCCTGTTGTTTTGTTGAAAAGATTTTGTCAATTTCGTTGAAAGCCAGCTCGTCAGATCCATAATAGTATTTTTCATTTGGGAGATGTGTACCAGGAGCTCCGAGACACACAGAGAGCAGAAGCAGGAGGAAAGGGAGAACGGGGGAGGAAAAGCAGGAATGACTGTCTTGAGCGAAAGCCAGAGTAGAAATGTTTTGTGACTACCGGTAGTCTTCATGACATTGCATTGAATGCAATGCTGGAAATGATTTGTGCATATGTGTAAAATTCCTTGAAAAATATCAGTCAGTTACTTATACAAACAATCCTGGTAAGTATGTTTTTTTTTTTCTTGACCATATCAATAAAATAAAAGCATTGACAGACAATCCACTCTGTGACTTTAAAGCATACCACCCTCTGTTCACCATAAAGTATCCACTAGTTTTTGGCCACAGGCGCACAAATACCAACACACACACACACGACATGATCTATGCACACCAAATATGCTGCTCCCAGGGTCTGGAGCCGCCAAAGCCAATCATAGATGTTGGTGTGAAGTGGGCATGCTTGCTCCAAACCCCTACAGTCCCTATGTACATCTGTGCTGGCCGCAGACAAAATGCATGCCTAATGGCACTCTGTGTGTCAGTGGGTGCTTCTCTGCCTTCCTCTGTGTGTGTGCGTGTGTGTGTGATTCACACAAATGATTGTGTGTGTCAGGGTTTGTCTAACACAACCTGACTAGCAGGGACACCCATGCAGGGCATTTGTAAACAGACACAGGGCAATCGTCCCAACAGCACTGAATTAGGTATGCACATATAAATATGAACACACACAAATTTGGCTTTAGAGCTTGGCATGGGGTGTGAGAGATCAGTGTGTGGTGCACTGGCTCACCTCAGATGCCTCTGAAAACAATTACTGCTCTCACAGTGCTAGTCAGGGCGCAGCTTGGACTAATAAACTGGACTATAGAGGCGAACTGAGCAGAACTTTGACAAGTTGAGTAATATCTGACTAAAACATGTTTTTATCATATTCTGAAAAGAGCTAAACCTCAGCGGAGAAGGTGAAGTGGTGGGGCACTTTAAATATCATAAGCAAACCAGTCAGAACTCACTCCCCTGTCAATAATCACTGGTTTTTTTGTGCTTATGTACAAGTGGTACTTTCAAGCTACTTGTGTTTGTGTGTGTGTTCATGTGAATGAGACAAAGAAAGGATGTGTGCGTTTGTTGCTGTGCACATGCATACACGTATACAGCCATCAGCTAATGCTGGTCTATCTCTCTGCGGGGCCCAGTGCTGGGGCCTTTGTGAGATAATCAGCATAATTCTTTTGACAAATACACATGGTTATTCTTAATTAGTATCACACACTGTCCCTGTGGCTGCACTATGCCTCTCTACCTTAATAACACACAAATGTGCAGCTGTACACATGAAATTTGACGAGCACACAAGCAGAAAGCAAGATGCTGGCAGATGTCTGCTTGTTAATATACACGCTAACAATACGCATAAAAACATGCAACAAAAATACGTGTGCATGGGTCAAGAAGTACAGATTTTCTGAGCCTTTTTGTGAAGGCAACACATGCAGAAGCACACACTAACCCTGCTGTAGCTCAGCTCACACTCCGAACAAGAAAGAAATGATTGCCTTGCACTCAAAGCTAAGTTGTGTTGAACCATGTATGATCGGTGAGGGCTTTAATGTTTAAATTAGCAAGACCCCTTCCTGTCTGTTCTTTCCTTGTCTCCTTTGTTCTCCTTCTATCTTGTTTACACTCCCCATCATCTTTCCCTTTCTCTTGACTTCTTGCTCTTCTCTGTTGCATTTTGTATGATTAACTGGTGTCTTTGATCATCTGCACACACATGCATATGCTGGAGTACGCAGAATTTGAGTTGACAAGAACCCTTTCCTTTCATATCTTCTATAGTTCATAATGTGGTCTTCATAGGTTGGCCATTTTTCCTTCTCTCAAAACTAGGCTTAAAAAACATTAAAGTACATTTTTTCTCTAGCTACAGTGTTTTATGTTGCAAAGAGGACCATAACATTTATCGGCAGTGTTTTTGGCTTCAAAAGGGATGGTAAATGGTGAGGTGGAACACCTGGAGAGCTTGTGCAGGAAGAACAACCTTCACATCAATGTGAAGAAGACGAAGGAGATGGCCGTGGACTTCAGACAGAACAAACACACCTACCCCCCTGAACATAGGAGGATCTGCAGTGGACGTGATCTCCAGCTACAAGTACTTGGGTGTGCACCTGAATGACAACCTCAGCTGGAGCAACAACACCACCAGCCTGATCAAGAAAGCTCATCAGAGACTCTACTTCCTCAGACGGCTGAGACGAACTGGTCTGAGAAGCTCAGTTCTCACCTCCTTCTACAGGTGTGCAGTGGAGAGCATCCTGTGCTCCAGCATCAACGTGTGGCATGGAGGCTGCACAGCTGCAGAAAGAAAAGCTCTGCAGAGAGTGGTGAAGGCTGCACAGAAGTCTGTTGGAGTCAGCCTCCCCACCATCACAGACATTTACACCTCCAGATGCAGGAAGAGGGCCACCTGCATCATGAAGGACCCCACTCACCCAGCACACACTTTTTTCCCACTCCCCTCAGGCAGCAGGTTGAGGAGCATTAAGAGTAGAACCACCAGACTGAGGAACAGCTTCTACCCTGAGGCTGTTAGACTCATGAATCTCTAACTAGAATTGTTGCTGTGTAAAAAAAAAAATCACTGTAATGGCACTTGATTGTTGATTTGTGCTGCTGATTATCCATGCTGCTGGTTTATTTCATGCTGATATATTCATTCATACTCATCTGCTCACACAGACTCATGTTTGTGCTTCTGTTTTTCGGCATATTGTTTTTGTACTATTAGTGTTTAGCGTATTCTTAGTTTAGTGTATTTCTTAGTTCATATCTTAGATCTTACTGTTTTTCTTTACAATTTACACTATTATTGGATGTAACATGGACCCTGTGAACATAATTTTGTTCCATCACATGCACCACATGTGATGAGAATGACAATAAATGACCTGTACTATAGCTCCTTTCTATCTTATCAAGACACTCAAAGCTCTTTACAACACAATCTGTGTCCTCATTTACCCATTCATACAGCACTCTACTAGATCTACACAAAGATCAGTTAGCGCTCTATCACGTTCATACACCCATAGGACACACATCGGAGGCAATGAGGGGTTCAGTGCCTTGCCCAGGGACACTTCGGCATGTAATTGCTGTTGGAATCGAACTCCCAACTCTTGCTTTGGAGGATGGCTGCTCTAACCACTCAGTCACAGCCACCCCAATAAAGAAACCTTGACCTTGACCTTAAAGCATAAATTTGTAACTCTGAAGCAACATCTTGTATAGTTGGCAGAAACTTGGGGAATGCAATTCCACCTCTTTTCTGCTAAAGATTTGTTTTACATCATGGAAAGATGGGGATTTACCTTATGTTATATTTCTTCTAGTTTTGTGTGCACAATTTGGCAGCATTTTACTTGATCTGTGTATTAAAATGTCATTAACCAATCTGTGTGTCGTTGCTCATGGCATGTGTGTAAAAGTTTGTGAAGAAATAGTTATTGTTTGGGTTAGGGTTAGGGTTGTGCAGTGGCGGCTCTTAAATGGGGGGTTCCGCAGGGGTCCATCCTGGGTCCTCTCTTGTTCTCCTTATACCTGCTGCCACTCGGTGCTATTTTCCGGAAACACAATATACCTTTCCACTTCTACGCTGATGACTGTCAAATTTACTTCCCCCTAAGACAAAATGGTACAGGCTCTATTCAACCTCTGCTCGACTGCCTGGCTGACATCAGGGACTGGATGGCTTTAAATTTCTTAAGCTTCAATGATAAGAAGTCTGAAGCCATATTGTTCCTTCCCAATGACACAACCTCAAACCACTGCATTGACCTGTCTGCTCTACCCCTGTCCGAAAAACAAAAAGTCACAAATCTGGGAGTGATAATGGATCCTTCCATGAAACTCAACAGTCATGTAAACATGATCGTCAAATCCTGTTTTTTCCAGCTGAGGCGTCTGTCTAAGCTGAAGCCCATATTATCCAAAAACAACCTGGAGACAGTGATTCACGCATTCATTACATCTAGGCTTGATTACTGCAATTCACTTCTGTTTGGCGTCAGTCAAGCCACCATTGCACGATTACAACTGGTTCAGAACGCAGCTGCCCGATTTTTAACCAGCACACGCAAAAGAGAGCACATTACACCAGTCTTGGCCTCCCTTCACTGGCTACCGGTTCATCTTCGAATCCAATTCAAAATTCTCATGTATGTCTACAAATCGCTGAACAGTCTCGCCCCCGCCTATCTCTCGGATCTGATACACCCATATGTCCCTCCACGTGCTTTGAGGTCAGAGGATCAGGTACTCTTAATAGTTCCAGAAACTCGCCTTAAGCGCAGGGGTGACAGGGCGTTCTCTGTAGCAGGCCCAAGACTCTGGAACGAGTTACCGCTGCTCATCAAACAGGCCCCCTCCCTCTCGGTTTTCAAATCCCGGTTAAAAACTCACTACTACTCCATTGCTTTCAATGCCAGCTGATTTGTATTGGATCGTTTGATTTATGATCTGCAATGTTTTTATGTTTTTCGTGTTGTACTTCATTGTCTGTGTTGCCTGTTGCGTGTTTGTTTGTCCAGCACTTTGGTGTGGACTTCCTGTTTAAAGTGCTTTATAAATAAAATGGTATGGTATGGTATTGTGGAAGCTGCTAATGTAATGTAAAATGTAAAAGTTGTGTGTTCAGCGCTGGACCATTGATTACAGCACGTGTGCATGCTTGTTTGTGTGAATTTCATAGTCCTTGATTGGTGTATGTGTGTGGGTTTTTTTTGGGGGGGGGAGTTGTTAGAGCAGGCTGTTAATGTGGTGTGTTTCAGTGATAAAGTGTTTGAATGTATTGCCATCTAGAGGCATGTAGCAGTGTCTCCATGCTCCTATAAAATCTGCCAGCGCCAGATGCTGCTATTGACAATGTGCATATGTTAACTGCTTTATAGGCCACATGCCTCACATATTTCACTGGCTTTTAAGGTAGAGAGATCTCTCATTCTGGCTCACTTAATCTGTCTCTCCCTTTTGCCACATCTATCTTTTTTTCTCTACGGCTTTAGCTTTTTCCACTCTTTCTTTGCTCAATCTCTTTCACTTAGCCACCCCTTCTTGTTCCTTTTTTATTTGCTTCATCAGTTATTAACTAACACACATACCCCCCCCCCCCCTTTCATTCCTGCATTACCTTTTGAACACATGCTTTATTTTTTCTTCAGTTCTTTGCTCTCCTACTTTTTTCTCTCCATCTTTCCTCTTTTCCCCCCACCGTTTCTCATTGTGCCCCTCCCTCCCTCCCTCTCTCTGCTAAGAAGTGCTGTGATTTGCAGGAGGATTTAGCTTGTGTCTAGGTGTCTAGGGGCTTATTAATCCTGTTTTAGTGTGGATGAAAAATATGTTGGCTTCCAGACATGAATATAGCAAGTACATGCATTCTGGTTGTTGTTCAGACAGTTCATCCTTGAAGCCACGCCATGGTGATTTGTCAGGGATTTTATTTGATTCAGTTTGAATTGTGGAGGCTTTTTGATCCTCCTGCTGTTGCATTGAAGTGGGTTACCAGTTAATCTTTTTACATATGCTTGGTTATGTGAAAGCATACAGTCCTGAGCAGCCAAAATTTGATCTGCAGACTCAACACATGAAAGACATATTATGTCCTGTGTTGTAAATTTACACAAATGGGTTCAAACACAGATACAGTACAGCAGTTTTGTAGTCGCATCAGAGCTCACAGTCATAAACACACAATCAGACAGGCTACAGTGTTACATACTGGAGCCTAGTGCTCCCAGACTAGCATGTCATGCACACCCGGGCCTTTTGAAACAACCACGTGCCTCTTATCAAAAAATGGTGTTTTCACTGTGTCACACACTCACTCACACACTGTCCTTGTGTCTGCCAGGGTGTGGTGTTGAGTCCCACTGCTTAAAGCTACTGGCACACACCCTGTGCCTGCATGTGTTTGTGCATGTGATATGAAAGGGTGCATGTGTGACATAAACATTCAGTCTGAAAGCTTTGAATTCACCCATAAGGGACAGCCATTTTCCTGGTGTCTGCTTACAATGCTAAGGCAAAGCCTGGATGTTGAAATGTTATCACAAATCCCATGTTATGTCGTCTTAGTGGCCATTGTTTCTTTTTATTCTTCCTTTTAATGAGTGATGCCCTGGTTTTATTCATGCAGGATTGGTTTGCAAAACCAATTTTCTCTTGCTGTCATTTACTCTGGCATTTGACCCACAACACTCACAATTTATTTGTTGCCTTTTACTCTAATTCTATAACTGGCTTTTTCTGAAATCCAACTTTTTCCCCCTCCATATCCCATTTCTACTCCAGTCCACTTAGCCACGCTTATGATATGTTGGTCTATCTGTGTGTCAGGGTTCAGTTCTGGAAGCAACAGTCTACGGTCTTGAACCATACAGTCAGTACAGTCTGCGTGTGGAAGCTGCTAATGGAGCAGGTAGGCTGTATAATCATTACAAAGAATGAGATATGAATTTGAATATGAACAAAAAGTGTATGTTTTGTCAAACTTCAGGTAGTGTTTTCAGTCCTTGGGTGGACATCAGAACCATGGAGGCTTCTCCAGGTGGCCTGTCTAACATCACAGTGGAGCAGAGAGAGCAAGGCAGGGCCTTGCTGCTGAGCTGGGATCAACCACGTGCACCAAATGGAGTCATCACGGTACATGCAATGCACATGACATCACTGCATACTAGTGTCATAGTCAAGACCACCTAACCCGATACCAAGTCGAGACCAAGACCGAGGGAGGGTGAGACAAAGTCGAGACCAAGACCTCAAATAAAAGAAATAAATTATAAAATTTTATTATAATTTTTTTAAATAAAAGTTACATACTGTACTGCTACTTTAAAGGTGCAGTCTGCAGTTTCTGTAGAACGCAGCACTTAGAAATTTTTTCAACAGGCAAAGCATTCTGATCCTTCCCCCTCAGAGCCATATATGGCCAATTTTTATTGGCTGGTTAACGGCAGGTCACTGTGGCTTTTTAGAAATACTTTTAGTAACACCTGGAGAAGCAAGGGGACTACATATAGTTTTTTCAAAGATTACTTTGTCTAACATCAGTCTGTCAGGAGATAGTGACAAAGTGAAGAAATATGTTAAAAATATATTTTTAGAAAACTTACAGACTGCACTACAGAAACTGCAGACTGCACCTTTAAGTTTGCGTTTGAATGAATATATCAGCTTTTATAAATTTTCAAAGCTACATAACAAAGAAATCAGACATTCAGTGGCCTAACTGCACATGTTTCAACAATAAAATTACACAACTGTTAAATTAGAAGCAGTTTCATCACATGCCAAGCCTTAAAAAAACTGCAGTGGCAAAACACTTCATAAGTCCGAACGCAAGACAGCTACAATAAAGTACTGTAGTAGATATACCACTTAAAAATGTTACATAAATGGATATTAGTTACAAGTATGTGGATTTAAGTAGTGAAATTTTATAACTGATGATATGGCAGACATCTTCTCCCACGCCCAGACAATCACTTCTCACTTTCTTGGATTGACCAGTGTTTCCAGATAGTCGAGATTTTCCAGCCCAAAAATCTGTTAAAAACCACCACATCACACAAAAAATCTGCCCAATCAACATATTGTTACAGTATATTTACTGTTTGAACATGAACGCACATCAATACAAGCCAAGGTAATTTAACAATGTGGCAAAACGCAACAATACAACAAAAATTCTACCCAGAGTTCCCAGCAAAATCAATGAATACCGCCCAATTGGCAGTAAACCGGCCAATCTGGCAACACTGGGAGTGACGTGTTTGAGTGAAAGGGGGTGGGCAGCAGTAACAAAAATTTTATTTAGCAATGAGTCACATTATCGCTTGGATTTGAACCAGTACATTCTACATTCAACAAAAAAACAAGGATGTTAACAAATAAACTGGACAATATTCTGGCAATTTAGTGACATTTCCACAGATATGGTCTTTACTGGTCTTGAAATAAAATCCCGAGTCCTCAATGTTCAAGACCGAGGCAAGACCAAGAGCAAATGCGGTCGAGTGTCCAAGATGAGATCGAGACCATCAAAAAGTGGTCTTGGGATCAGTCTCAAGACCAAGACCGTCTCGAGTACTACAACACTACTGCATACACACCAAATGGTACAAAGAGCATAGTATTAACATCAAACACTATAGACACACTGACACTGATATAGTTCATTTCCACAACTAATTAATTATCTGCATTTACTCCGCGTATGGTTTAATCATCACTACAGATGCTGTTATTCACCTACAAGAGTATATTTTGTTTGTGTGCGGCATAAACGTATCCCCACAAACTTGTTTCTCTTGTTGTTTTAATGTGCTCACACCTGCCTCTGACTGTTCTCTGTGCTGTTTCCCTTATGTTTACATTCTGTTTTACTGCCGTCTCGTTTCTCTCCTCTTCCTCCCAGATGTATAACTTGTACAACGAAGGGAATTTAGAGTACAGCGGGTTATCACGCAGTTTTCTGTTTCGTCGTTTGGAGCCATGGACCGTTTATTCTCTGGCACTTGAAGTTTGTACCTCAGCAGGCTGCACGCGCAGCCCTCCTCAGCGCGTCGCCACAGCAGCAGCGCCACCTGCTTCGCAGCTTCCCCCCCGGCTTCTTTTCATCGGCCCTGACCATGTGTCGCTGACTTGGAGCCCTCCCTCCCAACCCAATGGACCAATTGGAGAGTATTCCTTACATGGGAGAAGCCTGGAGGAGAAAGGGAGGTTACGAAGTAATGAAGAGGAAGCTGAAGAAGGAAAAGTAG
>JBBPBX010009430.1:10782-30112 GCA_038048925.1 Garcialebias charrua | reverse complement strand
AAATACAGTATTTTCTGGTGTATAGGTCGCACCTGTGTATAGGTCGCATTGTCCAATTATCACCAATAGATTGGAAAAATCCCTAGATAGGTCGCACTGGTGTATAGGTCGCACCTACGTTTAGCTCTGCTGCAAATGTCTGCCACAGGAGCGCACAGCAAGGCTTTTAAGAAGATTAACACTTAAAAACAATTATTTGTTTGATAAAAATTATAGCAAATATATGTCTGAGCTGAACTTTTCCTTAATAAATGAACGTAATTGTGAAATGAGCTGGATTTAAAAATTTGTTTCACCGAAAGTGATAACAAGCCATATATATAGGTCGCACCAGAGTACTGTATAGGTCGCAGGCCTTGAAAAAAAACATAAAAAGGTGCGACCTATACACCGGAAAATACGGTAGTCTAAAAATGAAATAAATTAAAAAAGTTAACAATTAGAACGACAATAATAATAGTGCAGTCACATGTTAATTTGTAGGTTTCACATGTAAACATGTTTTTTATTTAAAAAATAGATATCTTTATTATTCCATCATTTTTGTCAATATAACAGGTGCTTTTCAGAAAAACATCCCCAGGGCAAACTGAAAGTTACTCCTTCACAGTGACTGGTTTGCGTCCCTGGACTCAGTATGAGTTCAGTGTCTGTGCTCACAACCCAGCTGGACAAACCTGCAGCCCCTGGGAAACCGCAACAACCAGACAAGCCCCCCCTCGTGGACTAGCATTTCCAACAGTGACGCACGTTCGAGGTCGGCCCAGTGAAGTGCTAGTGTCCTGGGCTCCTCCGTTAGAGCCTAATGGGGTTTTACAGTCCTACAGGATTCAAAGGAACAACATCAGTTTTTCTTTCAGTTTTGACCCGACAGTCCTCGCCTACACAGATGAAGACCTGCAGCCATTTTCAACATATGGGTATTGTTTTCTTCTATTCCTGGATTTATTTATTACTTATTGAAGAGTGCACAAGACAAAACTGGATTCAATTGTTGTTTTTTTCTTGTAGTTACTCGGTGATAGCCTGCACATCTGAGGGGTGCATCATCAGTCCTCAAACAAACATCACAACACTCGAGGCCCCACCTGCGACAGTGGAAGCTCCCACAGTGAACAACATAACATCCAATTGTATTAACATTTCATGGAGTAAACCACTGATGCAGAATGGAGAAGTGACAGAATATGTGTTGAAACTCAACAACAAAGAGGCTTATCGAGGGAGAGGGCTGAGAGTTGTGTTGTCAGATCTGCAGCCGCATACGTCCTATCAGCTGGTGCTGATGGCTTGTACTCGAGGCGGCTGCACGACCAGCATCACAGTGACTGCAAACACCGAGGAGGCTCCTCCAACTGACCTGGACCCTCCAGCTCTAAAGGTGTTGGCTTCATCTTTGACATGAAAATTACAATATTAATGCTAAAACATGAACATTTTTGCCATTAGATTCACTTAAGTATTGTATTTTATAGTAAAATACAGGTAGTCCCCGAGTTACGACAGAGTTCTGTTCCTATGCCCGTTCGTAACACGGATTTCGACGTAACTCGGAAAACACATACACACTGGCCGCCCCATATACACGTACATGTACGGTACTGTACAGTTACCAAGCACTTAGCCTATCCTAACACAGTACCCTACATAATTATCAAAAAAACACATACAGTACATTTGGAGCCATACTGAGCATGTTAGCTCGTTGCACCTCCGGTCCAGCTCGCTGTTTCTGCCGTCTCCACCTCCGTGCACCTTTTGTTTACAATGTAAAACCGCCGTCAACCTCTGTCCAGTAAGGTCTCCACCTCCACTGCTTTGCTGTTTGTGCAGTGAAACTCGGTCCAGAGCGGGTCTCTCTCTGTGTTTTTCCGCTGCGTCAAGCTACTGCTACTTCTACCGTCAAACAGGAAGTATANTCTTTTGTTTTTTTCTCTCTTTTGTTTTTCTATTGTTTATTGTTTATTGTTTGTTTACTGTTTATTGTTTAAGGAAATTCTACCATTGCTGTTCATCGTTCTTTAATTTTAGCAGGTCGCTTTCGTAAATGAGCCCATGAGGTTCAATAAGATTTACCTGACTAAATAAAGGTTGAATGAATGAATGAATCCTGCTGCTACAAACAGTAATAATAATAATATAAATAAATGATAAACAAACAACTAATAAATAATAAAATAAATAATAACATACCGGTAATAATGAGATGCGTGACGTAACCCCGAAACGTCGTAACCCGAGGACTACCTGTAGTTAAAATGTGTATATGTTCCTTTATGTTTCCATCCTTTCAATATGTTTCATAAAGTCACTGCAAATCATGCATTTGATTTTAGCTTTATCTTTTCATCTAAAGGTTACTGGCCCAGAGTCAGTGGAGATTAGCTGGAGACCACCCAAACACCCCAATGGCATCATCACTGGGTATGAGCTCCGCAGAGATGGTGGACTTATTTACTTTGGCATAAAGACCCATTACCATGACTTCACCCTTCTGCCAAGCATGGAATACAGCTACGTCGTCATCGCCAACAACAGCCGAGGGGCTGTGCACAGCAAGGTGGCCACAGCAAAGACCCACCCATCAGCTCCTTCTGGTGTGGGTCTCCCATCACTGACGCCAGTGGAGGCAGGCCAGGTGGATCATTCATTTGAATTCAAATTGACATTCAAAAGTTGTTGCACAAGTTTCAATTAGTCTTTATTTTTTTTCTTACCAGGTGAAAGTGGAGTGGCAGACCCCGGCCCGGCCTAATGGAGACATCGTGGGATACACTGTGTATCTAAGGGATCCAGTCCTGTTTAGCATCAACAGCACTGCACTGACTCCAGAAGACAGGGCGTTTTCTTACAGACAAACCACTCTGCACGGGCTGGCTCCTTATCACAGGTTAGTCAGAAATGAGCTCTACTTCAGTGTGACACAACTAAATATGAATAAAATTAAATAAAAGTGCCCTGAGATTACTTCTGTTGTGACTTGGTGCTATCTACTGTATATGTCAGTCAGATTGTCTCTTGTCCTCAGTAACTTTTTGCTACAATGCTGCCAAAACAGCAACTCTAAGGTAACCATTGCTAAATTTAAAAAAAAACAACAATTGGAAAGTAATAGTAAAGTAGTAAAAGATATAAATAAGAAACGTTCCACATGTTCCTCTGTCACACTCTAAGATAATCAGTTTACACATCTGAAGCCCTCATAAATATACAGCTTTATCTATTTTTAATCTGTTTAGAATTTAAGACTTTTTAAATGACAATACATACGCCAGTCAACTATAACATTTTGCAGCTGATGCAGCATATTAATTTTGGCTTGTGGGAGGTGTCATTGTTCTCCAAATTTGTTTAGATTGGTGGAAAGTGTCAGTATAATAATAATTCTGTGAATCCCGTGACGCAACAGAGCATTGCAACAAAATGAGCAGTGGTTTATGTTATGGCTGATGGATACTCTATATGTTTTTAGCACCTCTACTCTTGTTGAAGATGAAGATTCAAAGAGGATCAAATGTTTGTTTTTACAACATGTTTCACACGTTTTATATTTACATGTTTATGAACGTCAACATGTTAGCTTCCCCGTACCTTTTTTAACTACTCTATATAGAAAGTTCCCTTATATGAGAATAAAGGTGGGCAACTCATTCTCACGTGTTATAGTGTAATAAAGAAAAAAACATATGAAAGACTGCAGGGGTAAAAAAAAAGTGAGTAAAATATTGAAATAACACAAAAATACAGATTTTTTTTTTTTAAGTCAAAATATGAAAACAGGTCTGGCCTGTGTTTTTACTGCAGGAACAGGTTTACCTGTTCTCCCTAAAATAATCAAATAGGCTTCAGACAGAAATCACAATGTAATCTAAAATGTGTACATCTCTGAGTGTGTGGCAGCATGTGCACGAGGTGATAAGATTCAGATATTTAAAGTTAATTTACGTTATCATCTGAAGATCACCAGCTCTCTGTCTATGACCTTCTGTTCTTTCAACATTTGACCATTCTCCTTTTCTCTTAATTTGTCCCTTCTTTTCTGGCAGTCATCATTTATTTTCCTCCTACAAACTCACAGTAACCTTGTGATGCTTGAATGTTTTTCAAACACACAATAAATACACTTTACATTTTTAGCCAGTTCTGTGACTGTCCCTCTGCGTGTGTTATTCGTTGCTATGTTTATCAATTGTTCTTTGAAGATGCTGTAAAAATGTTTAAACTTTGAGTGAATCAGATACAAGAATTGGAGGACAATGCATGTTTTTTTTTACATGTACTGTAATAGGTTTATTCAGTGTTGCCAGATAGAGTCGAGGTTTTCCAGCCCAAAAATCTGTTAAAAACCGCCACATCACACAAAAACCCGCCCAGTCAGTGTATCGTTATACTTTGTAGTTTATTTTCTGTTTGAACATGAACACACATCAGTATAAGCCAAGGTAATTTAACATGTGGCAAAACGCAACAATCCAACAAAAAAATTCCCAGTGTTCTCAGCAAAATCAGAATGAAAACCACCCAAGTGACAGTAAACCGCCCAGTCTGGCAGCACTGGTTTAAATCCCTGATGTGTTGGGGCGGAAAAAGAGCTTTAACTCTGAATTATCAGTAAATAGTCTATTAGTTTTACATTTTCAAAAATGTTCATGTTAAAAACATTTTATACACACATTTATAAATGTGCATTTATAATGTGTGTGTGTGTAGATATGAAGTGCGAGTGGAGGCTTGCACATCGCTGGGCTGCGCGGCCAGCGACTGGTCCTCAGTTCTCACGCTGGAGGCTCCACCTGCAGGGCAGCCGGCACCACTTTTAGACCTCCAACCTGATGAGCAGACAGGCCTGCAGACAATATTTCTACTCACCTGGTCCCCTCCAGTTCAGCTAAATGGCAGAATTCTGCATTATGAAGTTCATCGCAAGACGGACTTCAACGCTGACACCAACAACACTGAAGTTGTCTACAGAAATGTCTCTACTTCATACAAAGACGGCAGACTTCAGCCCTACACTGTGTACCAGTACCAGGTAACATGATAATCGTTTTGTTACGTGTGTGCATGTGCAATAGAATATAAACCAGTTCAACCAACAGTTTAAAAAACAATTATTGATTCATAGACCCCAAAAAAAGTTTGAGAGTTTTGACTTTTTCAGATGTTTTATTTTTCAATTGTACATGTTTTAATCAGTGTCTTTGAGAGCCAGATGAGATTTTGCAGGATGTAAACAAAAAAAGACAAAAGAACCCCCAAACTGTTAAAATATAATGCAAATATAAAAACCATCTGATGTTTTCTTTAGATAGAATAAGCATTTAAGCTTTTTAAATTCTCACTCAAACTGAAATGTTTTTCTTATACTGTACTTGACACAAAAAGAGAAGTAAATGTGTGAACAACGAGCTTCTTTTGCAGACAACTATTTTATTGTTGACACCTGACGTGCACGTTTTATTTCACAACCAGATGCATTTTAAACATCTGCTCTCACATTCAGACAAACGCATTAAAGCAGCATCGATACGCACCAACCCTCACAGAAACTTCAACACACACATACTGTAAGTAATCAGACAGGTGTTAAATGGAGCCGTCCATATTTATGCCGTTGCGCTCGTGCATCCGTACACTAATTGACAGGTTAGCCCTTTGGAAGCAACAATAACATTAGCATTCCTGTCTGTCAGACGTACGAGCGGAGGCCAGAGAACGGATGTAATTGATTGAGTTTGCCTGATTGTGGTGCTGTCTTTATTTACGAGAGTTCTAATTTATGACATGAGGAGCGAGGGAAGGAGGAGCTTTGGGAGATGACGAGCGGGCAACAGAGCCATTAATCACTGGGCCCTCTGAGCACCCCACTTCCTGATTACCAGCCAGCCAATCGAATTAACTGTTAGCCTCCTTGGTAACAGAGCTTGTATTGGAAAGACCTTTTAATGGTGACCGCTACACGTCCCTGGAGGATTTGCCAGTGGGGGGGATAGGGGGTTTGTGGACAAGTTAGTGATGTGTGCGCGTGAGTGGCTATGAACACAGGCACACAGCAGTACTGTTTGTTTGAGAGTGACGATATGTTTTTCAAAGCACAAGAGAAAAATGGTTTATATCTTTGGATTTTTTTTAAAACCAGGAACTTGTTCTCAAACCACTTTATTACAGTTTTCAGTCACTGACTGGTGTTTCATCGGCCTATTTAACCTCTTACCTCCCCACTGCTACTGCTGTTTTATCTGCCAGTTAATCTGTCTGTGTTTATATCTGAACATCCTACTTTCTCACCGTGTGTCAAGCGCACACAAGGACAACTCGGTTCAGTTTAGCACACCACAGTACGTAGAGAGAAATCATATTAGGCTAATTACACTGGGTCATAAGCTCCTATTGACAGCTTTATGCTTGCTTTTAATTACTGCCCACTTTCACACAACTTAGCCCCTTCACCCCAAGTAGATGCTCCCGCCAAGTTACTGTGTTGGCCTATCAGAGCCCTAAAATCCAGTCCACAGTTCAGCCATCCAATAAAAAGGCTTGAATTCTGTCTGGAAGTATACCGAATTCGTTTGTTGCCATGGCGGCTCTTTTGCTGCTGTGGCAGCTAACGGGATATATTTTTATTTTGTGTCTAACAAGCCAAATCATGGCCCAATAAGAAGCAAGAAGACAAGAGTGGAGAGAGGGCAATAAAAAGTTTGTGGATGATATACGAACGAAGGCGCAAGTTCTACCTTTTAGCACTGGATCAAGGGCAAGGTGATCTGCGCCGACTTTAAATTTGAACATTTATTTTCTATTCTATGTGGCAGAAACTTTTTAATCTCACTCAAAGTCTTACATCATGTTGGGGTCTTAACTTTGTTGCTATGGTGGGGATACGGTGGGGAAGAACATGATTGTTGCTGGGTAGAAATATTTTACTGTTTAACTTTTATGCAGCTAGAGAAGAAAGAAAAATCGAAACTTTTTCATGCAACAAGTTACTGTTTGGAGCTGCAAGTATGATTTCAGCTGTTTCTCTTTTCTAAAGTCGTTTAAATAATCATCTTTATTGTTGTTGTGATGATGGAAGTGATACGTCGTTATGAGTTTTGGCTTCTGCCTGACCGTAAAACAGAAACAGAAGTAAAGTCAGCGTCACCATGGAAGCAGAGGCACAAATAAACAGACATATAAAAATACAAACATTGTTTACCCATTTATTTCTGAAATTAAATGAATTTGGTGTAGTAATTAAGCTAAAAGTACTGCATTATTTTCCTCTAATGTCTAAGCATTATGACTTCTAAAAATACGTATTGCTGTTTATTTAATTTAAAAAGCAACATTTATTTGAGTTCACCTTTCTTTTTTTTTGTTGACAAAGGGCTTATAAACACATACTTAACACACTATTAAAAATATATATTTATTTACTAACTTTTTTAACAATAACTTATTACTAAAGTACCGAGTTGTTAAAACAAATATAATAAAATCAAGATAAGACTGAGGTGAAAGCTTTTAATGTCACTGGAGTTCATTGTTTCTCAAAATTAAATCTTCTCCAAGTATAATCAGTTTTATTCAAGACCTTTTTCCTGAACATTTAGACTTGGGTTCATTTTTATTTCTAAATTTATCTCTAAACTTGTCATGGTCAGCGGCCCCCGCTGACTCCCCCATCGGCCCTGTTTCACACTCACTCACTCCTGTTATTGTTTTCAGCCCCTCTTGTCATAGTTTCTCTTCCCCTGCTTTGTAATGCCCATCACCCATCCTCCAGCTCAAGCCTGCTCCCTTCACTCCATGCCACGCCTCCCTTTTCTCACAGCAATCAGCCTTGATTCCACTCACCTGTTCAGCCATCTAATTTGTAGTTCACCTGCTTTGTGTCTACACCTTTAAAAGCTCCATTCTCACTCTCCACCAGCGCTGAATTATTAGACCTCATAGTTCATGATATCCAGCCATCATAGTGTTCCTGTTTCATGCCTGAACTTCAAGCCTTGTTCTTGGATTTTTGACCTCACACCTTGTCTTGTGGATTATCCGTTTTGCCTGCTCCTCGTCTGATTCTGCTCTGCCCTTCTGATCACGGTATTGACCCCCGCTACGACCATTGGACCTCGTCTATGGATTTCACCTGCCACATACAGACAGAGAAGATAGGACTCCCACCTGGACCCTGACCCTTCTCTCCAGCTACCAGCAGTAAATTAATTAAAACTGTTCTTAATTTTGCACTGCTGTCTCTGTTTTATTCAGAATCCAAAAACCTGCTTCGTGACAGAATAATTCAGCCAAAATGAATTCAAAGTCAGAACAGGGGTGGCTTTCTGGGCTCGAGGGCTCCTTGACTAAACTGGACCTTCAGATGCAGCTAGTAAAAACCATGCTCTGGGCCAAGTTTTCTATACCCACCTCAGAGACTTTTCCTTGCTCCTTGCCTGCAGCAGGTCCAGCCTCGGCTGCAGCCTCCCAAGTTTTCTGCTGCAGAGCCCAAGTCCTCCAAGTTTTCTGCCACAGAGCCCAAGGCCTCCAAGTTTTCTGCTGCAGAGCCCAAGGCCTCCAAGTTTTCTGCTGCAGAGCCCAAGGCCTCCAAGTTGCCTCCCGCTGCTGCGGCTGCAGAGGTTCCACAGCTCTTCACGTTGGCTGCTGCAGAGGAGGCCCCACAGCTCTCCACATCGGCTGCTGAAGCTGCAGAGGCCCCACAGCTCTCCACGTCGGCTGCTGCAGAGGAGGCCCCACAGCTCTCCACATCGGCTGCTGAAGCTGCAGAGGCCCCACAGCTCTCCACGTCGGCTGCTGCAGAGGAGGCCCCTCAAACCTCCACACTTGCATTACCTGCTGCTGATCTGGCCCCATTGCTATGTATTGGAGGGTCACCCGGCCTTTCGTCCTTTGCATTGCAACTTGCCGGAGGACCTCATGGCCGCCCACCGGAGAACTGGACCGGCTCTGGACAGCCCTTCTGATTGTCAATCTGTTTCATGCCATCCTCCAAGACCACTTCCACCCACCCTGTTCTTGCTAGTATTTATTTTGTTTTTTCTAGAGGTCCGTCAGGATGCCGTACCTTAAAAGGGGGGCTATGTCACGGTCAGCGGCCCCCGCTGACCCACCTCCCATTGGCCCTGCCTTCACACTCACTCCCTGTTATTGTTTTCAGCCCCTCTTGTCATAGTTTATCTTCCCCTGCTTTGTGATGCCTTTCACCCATCCTCCAGCTCAAGCCTGCTCCCTGCACTCCATGCCACGCCTCCCTTTTCTCATAGCAATCAGCCATGATTCCACTCACCTGTTCAGCCATCTAGTTCACCTGCTCTGCACCCTTTAAAAGCTCCATTCTCACTCTCCACCAGCGCTGAATTATTATACCTCCCACGGTCCCTGATAGTGAAGCCTTTAATCATAGAATCTTGTTCATGCCTTGCAACCTTGCTTTGACCACGAACCTCAGCCTGTTTTTTGACTCTTCGCCTTGCCTTTCCCCATTTGGATTTATCTGCACTTCTGACCATGGTAACGACCCTGACTGCTTTTTACTTTCCCTCTGAATTTCAACTGCCACACATAGACTGAGAAGTTTGGACTCCCATCTTGGACCCTGACTCCAGCAACCAGCAGCAAATATAATAAAAACTGCTCTTGTTTTTTGCACTCCTGTGTCTGGCTGTCTTTGAATCCAAAAACCCATTCGTGACAAAACTTCACCACATCAGGTTTAAAAACCAGATAAGGGAAATGTTCAGATTTAATAAGAATTTCCTATGAACTGCTTGAAAATTAGAATAATTTTCGTTCTTTCATTTTCTCAGGTTTACTTTTTTTTTAATAAGCAGTTTTATGTCTACCTGTCAAATCCAGTCAAATTTATTTAAAAAGCACATGTAAAACAGCAGCTGTTACCAAAGTGCTTATGTGCACTTTGTTTATATGTGACCATTGTGCTTAATGAATGTTAAATTCTGATATTGCATTATGTAAATTTGATTAAAAATAAAACCAAGTTATGGATTGTCATAGAATATAAAATAAAAAAGACCCCTCTGTGCATATAAAAAATAGATGTTTACTTCACAATTCAAAGCCCTGATGATACTCAAGAACTGCAGAGTCTGACATTTTTATAGAAAATTTAAATATATATCCATGTTAGACTAAATAAACAGCTTCATATGTGTTTACCTCAACACATGAACAGAGTTACACTTGATTTAGAGAATAACCAGCGATATGTCGACGTCCTCCTTCGCTGAGGGATTTAAATGTTGAATGTTTCTAGTTTCCGAGATGAGTTTTTCTGGACTAGAATTGAACATGTAATGCAAGTAAACTCTAATGTTTATGGTGCAAGATATTCAACTGGGTAGGAGTTACACTGTGTATAAGCATAGAGGTAGTTCTTTTTTATATTTTGTCCCAGGCAGCGCAGAGTGATGGATCCTGGCAAGTGGAAGGTGTAGTTTTATCCACAACCAGGCACAATGACAAAGCCAGGGGGTGTCTCTGACAACCATAGATTTGACGGGGGACAAAAAGATAATTATTACTGACATTCAATATTTTTTAGTCATTGTACTTGAAAGAATTTATATTAAATATTAAACTATTTTTATTATGTTTGTTCAATTGCTTTTAGTTTTGTACAACTCTGCCTGTGTCTATCTTCTATTTATTTTATCTCATTCCTTATTACCTTTTAAGTTGAATAGGGCACAAGTTTCCTCCTTAGTTATTATAAATGTGGCTTTGATTAGTTTTAAATTACATGCACTTCAGAACTTAAGACATATCAGATTGTGAATCTGTAGCATTGGAACTATTGTATAGTATAAACTACTTTTTGATTCATGTATTTTATTACCAGCATCTTATCCTGAAGCCTGCTGAAGAGATGTACACCTGCTGCTGCTCCCTCACTGGACCAGTTGGTTTTTGTGCATAGATTGTATGGAGAAATACAAATGTAATATAGAGCTAAATCTGGGTCACATGTTAGAGTCAGAAAACACAATCAAACAAAAGGAACACAATACAGTATTGTGTTAAAATGTCAGCTCCCGTGTAAAAAAAAAAAAACCCCACAAAAGTCAAATTGATGAGCAATCACATGCTTCTCTTTTCTTCTATGAATCAGTTTAAGTTTGGTTGAGTTTAGATTTGTTTTTAAAAGTCTGTATTTACGTCAACTAAGGAGGTTCTCTCAGTTTGAAACACACAGCACAGTTTCAGTGCATGTTTTCAGCATGTTTAAGGAATCTGAGGTCCACTTTGAAGTGTGCCACAAGATGACAGGACATGTTTTCTTCTGCTTCCTCTCCTTGCATCTTGTCGACCCTTCGTCCTGCTTTCCTTCCCCCAATCTCTCGTCTCTCCATCTTCTCTTCTTCTTTCGCCTCTCCCATCTCAGTCCATCTGTGCTGTCACTTAGATCAATCAGTCTGATTGATTACAGCCTAATTGACTATTATTGAGGTTAATTCAACTCTTAACACACGTGCACACACGCTCGTGCACACACCAAACTTGCAGTCGTTGTCACAAACAACAAACCGCGCACACAGACACACACTTTCAACTCTAAAGCTCAAACCCATCCATCTGCCTTCTGCACTGCTTCTGACAGGCTACAGATGACTTACACATGCAAATCTCCACCCTGACTGACCCTGTGCTGTGTACACCTTCTAATTATACCCAACACAAGCACACAAATAAGATTACCATGTGTGTGTGAGAGTGTGAACAACTCCTTGATGAAGGTGAAAAGTAATTGTCATGCAGATATGTTAGTATTGGGTTGCATGGTGAAAAGGTTCTGCTCTCAGTGCTGCTGATGGTAGTTTTGATGGATGGTCCGATGAATTGACTCACTCTTCTGTTGGTCTGCTGGATATTGGTTAATTAAGAGAAGCCTTCGGTGGTAAGAGTTCATAAAATGGGTTTACAATGAAAAAAAGAGAGAAAAGGTTGAATCACAGTTTGTTCTTCCTGCTTTTTTATATATTTATCTGAATGAAAATTGATCGTGTTCTTGACTGAAATCACCTGCGTTGTGACCAACAGGTGCAGGCAGTGAATTCAGCTGGTTATTCTGCCAGTCCATGGGTCAGTGGGAGAACTGGACCCGCACCACCCGAAGGTGTCGACCCACCTGTTTTTCTGCAAGTTTCAGCAACATCGGCTGTGGTGGAGATTCATCCTCCTGCCCGACCAAATGGGATTGTTAGTCTTTACAGAGTGTTCTCACTGGACCACAACAACCAGACTCTGGTAAAACTGATGCAACATGTACATAATAATAACTTTTAATGCATTCGTCTTTACCCGCTTCTTCCTGTTTGGGTCATGGGGTCATTGGTGCCCATGTCCAGCCATCACTGTGCGAGAGGGGCGGGACACCCTGGGCAGGTCTCCAGTCCATCACAGGGACACATAGAGACAAACAACCATTCTCTCTCTCACTCACACCTAGGGACATTTTAGAGTTACCAATCAGCCTAACATGCATGATTTTGGTCTGTGGGAGGAAACCCACACATACACGGAGAGAACATGCAAACTCCACCCAGAAAGGAAGATCCCCATCCAGGATTTGATCCGGTGACCATCACACTGAGATAGCTCTACCAACTGTGCCACTGTCCCACCCACTTTTAATACATTTACTATTGAATTTTTGTCTTTTTCTTTAAATGTTCCTTTGTTCTCTCGAATGTCCCACAACTTGATGACTAAAGGTCGGACATTTCTCAACCCGTGTTTTGTTTTTCCTGTAGCTCTCTGAGGGAACATCCCTTCAGCAGACCCTCCATGGTTTGCGCCCTTACACTCAGTACTGGGTAGGAGTTGAGGCTTGCACGTGTTATCAGGTAAAAAAGGCTAAATGTTAGTCAGGAAAGTTATTGTGTTGGGTGTGCAGTTAGGGTTATTAGTTGTTCATAACGAGTTTGAGGTCATTTCTTGGTTGAGTGTAAAGTGAATACAGTAGTCCCTCGTTTATCACGGGGGATCCGTACCCTGAAGTCCCGTGATAAGTGAAAAACGGTGAAGTAGGAATAGTAGTACAAGTAGTAAGTAGTAGTTTATTTTATTATTTATATAGATGTATGTATTAAGGTGTTTTAAACCCTTCCCACACTCTTGCAATATTCTAACAATGTTTCTAAACTCTAAACGCTCTAAAAGAGCACAGAATGTCATGATTTCAGCTCCCTGCCTCCGCTGCTCTCAGTCACCTGCAAGCGCTCTTGGCCACACCCACTTCTCCGCTCTGCACGGAGATCAGCTGATCAGCTGCAGCAGGAAGCTTATCCTGCAGTGTGGGCTGCACAAAGATGCAGCAGGTGCTAAATAATTTAAAATAATTTATTTTAAATAAAAATCCCATGCTGATTGTGTGGCTCATCCATCAATCAGCCCATTGTGTGTCATGTCCAATCTTATTTTGAAAAGCCGCAATAGAGCGAGTCCGCGATAAACAAACCGCTAAGCAGCGAGGGACTACTGTATTTAGTTTAATTTTTTATCAACAATTCTCCTACTTTAATTTTTGTTTATCCCCATAAAATGTTTAATTGATTAAACCTTTAAAATTAAGCCAATATATCGCAGGATGCATTTAAAGTTCTCTAAGCTCTCTTTTGCACTTTTCCCAGTGTTGTAGCCAGGGTCCTGTCAGAGAACTCCACACCCTCGCTGCCCCCCCAGCCGACCAGCCCCCTCCTCGTCCTGTCACACTAACCTCCCGTTCTGTTCAGCTGGAATGGGACGAGCCTTTAACGCCTAACGGAGTCATCGAAAGGTGAAGAGGAATTGTGTAACGTATACGCTGCACAAAAACACATACCGGTACATAAACTATAATTTCACTTTCTTCCTGTGTCCAGCTGTGAGCTTCATCTCCGGTCGCCTTGCCCTCAACCCCCACAGCCCATACCCGTCCCTTGTGAAGAAGGACGGACAGAAATCTGTTTCTTTGGCAAACAGCGAAGCTACAATGTTACAGGTTTGGTACACATTTTTTTAAAACTTGCTTAATACAGAAACCGGCTTATCTAAAGTTCATTTTATTACTAAATATCACCAGAAGTCTTAAACCGGCAGCCAATCTATGAGTGTGAAATTTAAACTAACAAGTCTGTTAACCTTAGCCAGAGTAGAACAACGAACAGTATGTGCTTTTGTAACAAAACATCTTTATACTGTGCAGGTCTCCAACCGTACTCTAATTATGAGCTGAGAGCCGCCTGCTTCAATAACATGGGCAGCACTGCCTCCAACTGGACAACCGTCAGAACTCTCAGCGAAGGTAACAAAGCTCTTCAGTCTACTCTCTCAGCTAACCCAAGTACAGAAAGAATTCACACAAAATATCTCATCTCTCCCTTCAGCCCCGCAGTACGTGTCTCCCTTCCTAGTGGACAGTAACCTGACAGTTATTTGGCTGGACTGGACTGTGACATTTTCCATCAACGGCTACCTGAAAGAGTTCACGGTGACAGAGAGCCAGCTGAGGGTGTATACTGGCTTCTACAGCTATCTTCATATTCCACGCACCTCCCAAAAAAGTGAGAGCACAACAAACTCATGCATTACCCTGCAGTGAACACAAGAGGTTTTTACATTTGATGTGTATCAGATTTAACCAGTGGTGTAGTCTACATTTTTGTAGTGGGTATACTGTGCTTAGAAACCAAAGTAAATTGGTTAGTACAATGCAATCGTCAATTTATTTAGATTTTTAAGCGTGTTGAACATTTCAAAATGTCTCTGATGCTTATATTTGAATAAATGTATGACAAACTTTGTACAACAGTTGGCTTTGCATTGAAAACATGTTACAGAATTTATAAAACAGTATCAAAGCAAAACATGTTCAAGTATTACCGTAAGTAGTAATTACAGAAGTATTAGTTCTACAAAAAACAAGTTGGACCAACTCAGTGTGTCATGTATCATTGCCAATTATACATGACACAGGCTTGTATCATTGGGCACTTTTAAGTGGGTATGCTTAAAATCCCAAGCTTTTCTTGTGGGTACTGTATACTCGCATGTCACAGACTACACTGGATTTAACCACAGACGTACACAACTGAGAAGGCTGTTAACTCCAAACAGTCCACTGTTGAACACAATTATATAAACATTAATTTATGTACAGTTCCGATTGAAACTTTAATGTTTCTTGGTACAGTTTACATGTGTCAAATCTTATTCATCTTTACAGATGAGTGATCAAATATTGGTTATATTAATGTGTTAGGTAGACAAAGACATGGATCAAACACCACAAATATTATGTCATATTTAAGTGATTTGTGTTACATTATTTAGTTTGAAATATGTGTATATTTTTGACCATGAGATTGGGGCAAAACCACTGGTAGTTACCATGAAGGCTTTAAGTATAATCTCGTTTAGAGTTTGAGTGAAGATGTAACACTATTTTTATAAGACAGTACATTATGTTTTTAATTTGCTTTTGATTGTGAGACCATGATATACTCTAAAATAGTAGATCAATTGTTACATAGTGTAAAAGTGTTATGTATCTCTGTTGTTTCTATAGATTCAACTATAGTAATGTGTCCTGATGACAGACTATTAGGAGCAAAGTGCCTAAAGTATAAAACATGTGGTTCTGTGCTGAGTTGTCTTGTGTGTGTTGACACAACACTGGTCCATTCCATGAGTTTAGGAGCTTTGTTAGGCCTCATTGATTCAAAACTCTGAATTAAGTTGGTTAACAAACAAACATAAAATCCCTCTGGAAACTGATATTAAAATGAAAATGAGTGAAAAAACAGGCGCAGTTCAGAGAAAAAAACTTTGAAAGACT
This sequence comes from Garcialebias charrua, assembly GCA_038048925.1. Lineage (NCBI taxonomy): Eukaryota > Metazoa > Chordata > Actinopteri > Cyprinodontiformes > Rivulidae > Garcialebias > Garcialebias charrua. The sequence goes on along the minus strand of JBBPBX010009430.1, from coordinate 14,280 downwards.
TTCAGAAACCCTGAATAAACTTTGATCAAGACCACTTCAAAACATGACAAGAAAGTCTGGCTTCTTGGAAGCAAAGTAGAAAGAAATACTGAGATTTTTGAAGGTTGCTGTAAATCGGAGTTTAATTTCTACCTTTAAAAAAAAGACCCAAATCATGCTAACTCACAATGTTTTCTCTCTTTCTTTGTTTTTGTAGTTCTGTCCTTTCAGGTGACTTGTACCACAGACAGCGGCACTGCCAGCACTCCCACCATCAGATACAGCCCAGCCACTGGTCTCAGTTACACTAACTCTCATACTTTAAACTATTACAGTAATTGATTTAAAATAAAAGGAACACACCAAAAACTAACATGGCTTAACTTGTTTATTTCCCTTTTTTTCATGCAGGTCCTCTTGAGCCTGTTGAAAATGATAAACAGGGGGTCAGCATGTCAGCCAGCCCTGTTTACTCCGAACTGTGGTTCATCTTGTTGTTTGCCTTGCTGGGTCTATTTCTGCTCGCCATACTGATAGGCTTGGTGCTAAAAAGGTATTTTATTATAATAGTTTACGTAATTTACTTATTTTAATTGTTATGTGCTGTGTGATAGCTAACTACATAAATACAGACAACCTAGCATCAATTATACATTAATAACAAAACATATAATTTAAAAAAACACATTTTCCCTTTCTTAGAGCCTTGAGGAAGAATCCTTCAGCCAGAGAGCGCCCTCCTCTGGTCATGCTTCAGAAGACCAGAAAATCTGGAGGAGAGATGTGCACGGTATGCGCAGCAGCAGCTCAGAATAACAGGAGGTGCTTGAAAGGGAAGACTGAGCTGCACTTAGGGATAGGACAAGGAAAGAAGCTGAAAAGTTAATGAGAGGCAGAATATCATGTAAATAAGAAGTCCTGTGACACTGGTGCTCACAGTTTCAACAAAACTCTGGCACTAATTGTTTGATTTGTTTAGTTACAACACTAAATCAAACTCTCACAGCAGGTCTGTCGCGGATTTGCTCAGTCGCAGTTTTTCAAAATAAAATTGGACATGACACACAATTGGTTGAATGATATATGAGCTGCACGATCGGCATGGATTTTTTTAAAATTAATTTTAAATTATTTAGCGCCTGCTGCTCCTTTGTGTAGCCCAGAGCTGCAGAAAAAGCTTCCTCCTGCCTTTGTGCAGCCCTGACTGCTGCAGGATAAATTTCCTGCAGCAGCTGAACAGCTCATCAGCTGATCTGCTTGCAGAGCTGAGAAGTGGGCATGTCAGAGAGCGCTTGCAGGTGGCTGAGAGCAGCGCAGACACAGAGAGGGAAATCATGACTAGGTCTGTTGCGATAAACCATAAATCAATTGCATGATAAATGGAAATTATCAACCTCATTTTCGTTTCTCTGCTTTATCGTTTCTTCATGTCTCTCTCTTTCTACTGAAGACACGGCTCAACTCCGGTGCTCTTCACTGACCCCTCTCTCTTTCAAATCAATTTTAACTGTTCAAAATTGCGTATTTAGATCATTAAAAGCAGCTAAGCTGAGAAGCTAAGCTACGAGCTAAGCTAACTGGCAGACCTCGGGAACAAACCTCCATCTTGTCGAGCTCCAAAGTTCACAGTTGAAGCCAGTGCCTTCTTGTAAAAAGTTGTTTTTCCTCTGCAAAAAGAAGCTGAGAGCTTAGTTTACTGATTTTTTTATTAAAAGCTTTGTGTGAAAAATGCTATGCTAAAGAGCTCAAATCACTGAATGTTCGCCATGTCAGCCCATGTCACGTCAAGAGCCCTCCCTCCCATTTTTCTTAAAGAGACACGCTGATTAACTACAGGAAGCCCTCGAGTTACGTCAGGGATTGGGACCTACGTGTGTGACTTAGGTCGATTTTGTCGTACCTCGCGGACCAAAAACACCTGCCTGTCGTAGGTCCGCGTTTCTGACATAGGTCGCGGCTATACCGCTAACGGAGCGCCGCACACATATTTAATGGCATGAGACTGAACAAGCAGACATACTAGGCCATGAACATGCACAGAACTGTACAGTAAATGAATACAGTACTGTACAATAAATAAAAAATATAATGTCTTACTTTGAGCTGGTCAAAGCCTGCCTTCGTCTTTTAGCATCAGCTCGGGTGCGAGCTCCCCCAGCTTCCTTACGCTCCACACGCACACACGTGGTCAAAACTGTTTAAAAGAATGACTGTTAGCTTCTTAACTTCATACATTTGGAGCCAGAAAAAAAAAAAAACTTACTGAAAGCCGTTTCTCCGCGATAATCCTCCATCCAAAACAAGCTCGGCGTTAGCTACGGTTAGGCCCCGCCATTAGCAGCAATGGTTAGCATGTCAGTTCATTCAAAAAGGCTGTCGGCTTTGTATCTCCGCGTTAGCTCGGTGTCCCCCGACTGCCAGGCGGACATTTGCGGCGAGCTCCCGGCCGCAGATGGCCCCTCCGCGGCATGTCGGCTCGGTGTCTTCGCCTGTGTTAGCTGCTCTGTTAGCTGCTGTCGTTAGCATGTCGGGCGGCGTTGTTGGAGCGATCACGGGGCGATCGGCGGCTGCTCCTCCGGGCCTGAGACGTCCACAGAGTTGACCGAGTGTTTCCAGCAAATTTATCCGTATGAGGCAACCCTGAACGGACACACGGTCCTCTAAAGCCAGCTGACAGGAGCGTCTAGAGCTCCATTGACCGCAGTAGACAATTGTAAAATGGCGACCGGAAACGACCGGAAGTTGCGTAAATACGATCAAATTGTAATAAAAACGAAATATTAATAATTATACTTTATTTATAAAGCCATTTAAAACAACCACAGCTGCAACAAAGTGCTATACACATGAAATTAATAACATTTAAACACAAAAAAAAAATAATAATAATAATTTTTTTTTTAATCATATTTTTATTAAATATGATAAAATCGTAAGTCTGAGTTGCCGTAGGTCGCGGGTGACGTAGGTCGAGGGTTTGCTGTATCCATCCTTCGGTTCGAACTGTCTTATACTGCCATCCGGTGGTCATAAAAAGTTACTACACTCAAAACAAACCATTTCTTTTAAAAAATTGACAATTACCGTACCAATTATTGTTAAATTTCAAACAATATTATTGTTTATCGCAATAATTTTTGAGACAATCGCCCAGCAAAATTTGTTATTGTGACAGGCCTAATCATGATGTTCTGTGCTCTTTTAGAGTGTTTAGAGTTTAGAAACATTGTTTAGAATATTCTAAAAAAGTTAAGTCTGGTCCTCTGGACGTTCGAAAAACAAAACAAAACAAAAAAATTGTAGAAACAGCCAAAACCAGCTGCTCACATGATGATGGTTTTGGCTGTTAGCAGCAAACTTTTTGATCCACTATGAGAAGGTGTTATTTATAAGACTAAGCTGAATACAGCTCCTCAGACTGAAGAAGTCTTTTGGATGAAAGACAAAATGGTTCTACTGTTTTTTTTTTTATGTCCAGAGGACCAGACTTAACTTTTTTAGATTTTTCTACCTGGATTA
>JBBPBX010009430.1:0-10107 GCA_038048925.1 Garcialebias charrua | reverse complement strand
AACTTACTCCCACACTATTTGTTCCTTCCATTCTGTTTCTCTCAGAGGCCCTGTCCTGAGCTGTGCTCTAAACATCTCTCCAGCTCTATGCTCCTCCTTGATCATCCCACAGTAAGATCATCTTCTGTCTACTTTTCTGTCAAACCCTTAAATGTTTGTTTTGCTGTCCCCCCTTGCAGTTTGACACTCTAGCAGACTGTGTTGAGATCAGCAACGTTATACTTAAAAGCTACACTGTGTACACAGAGGTATGGGATTGTGGATTTTTGTGGGTTGCCCTGCTGTGCATGTCACCTGTGTTTGCATCTGCATGCTTTGTTTGCATGTGTATACGTTACACTTTCCCTTGAAAACAATTTTTGGTTTGATGTATAAACTTTAAGATTAACTTTATTTCACTTTAAATAACAAGAATGAAGGAGTGATTCATAATTATTTCTAACTTCCCCCTGCAGCCAAAGGTTAATATGTGCAGAGTCTCTGATGCATCTTTGAAATAGCACGGAGTATAACAACACTTCATTATCCTTCTGACAAAATTTGTCTTTATTCTAACCTTGTTCATCGTAATGAGTTTAGTTTAGTGTTTACATGGAACATGGAGTTTTCATGGTAACACTTGGCGTCATTGAATTTGAACATATTTGTGCAAAATGATTTTAAACATCTGATAATTCTTCATCTAAAATCGTTCTTCGCAGGGTCTAACAGACACAAAGATTGTTGGCAGCAGCTCCCACTTCAACCCCACGTCTGTCCTGCGGTCTCCCAGTCCCACAGATCTCGATCAGGCCTACTCCCAGCCTTCCCTGCACCGCAGCGTCAGCCAGCTGATTGACAGGAAGTCACTAATGATGGAGGAAGGATGCTGGGACAACCCAATGGGACATGATTCTGGACTGGTAAGGATGGGGCTATGTTATTTGTTAAACTGTTGGTCAATGGTTACTTTTATAGTTCCTCAGAATCATCAGAACATTGATTTGCTTGGGGTTTAACTGTAAAATCTGATATTCTTTTGGGAGGAAATTGTATTTATTTTTTTCCATTCAACTTTTATTTAGACAGGTTACTGTAATCCCATTGAGCCTCGAGGGTTCATTTACAAGAGAGACCTGGTTTCAAAAAAGAATGATAACAATGGACAACAGCGACAACGATAAACAGTTATAAAAGAGACATACAGATTTTTTTTTTAACAAGTTAAAATAAGATGGCAAAAAAGTGGCAAAAACAGCTAGATTATAAGGCGAATGTAGAAAACTAAAAACAGGAGCATGTCTGCATTGATTCTTGCCAGGATTCCAACAGATTCTTTAAGCCATTTAGAGAGGTCAAGGTCAAGAGCTTCAGATCTTTTTGTAAGATATTCCAGGAAGCAGGAGCGGAGTAGGAGAAGGCCCTTTTGCCTAGTTCAGTTCTCACTGAGGGGACACTGCAGGTAATCATGTCCTGAGAGCGCACGCTGTAGCTGCATTCACGCAGAGACATGTAGGAGATGTATGAAGGCAGCAGACCAAGAAATGATTTAAAGATGAAAATGTACCAGTAGTCAGAGTCAGAGTCAGAGAGTCTTTATTGTCATTTGCACCGCATGTGGTACATGTGATGAAAACGAGATTATGTACACGAGGTCCCAGTTACATCCAACAACAAATGAAAGAGAAAAACAGTAATAACATCTAGAACTAACTAAGAAAAACATCAACTAGTAATACACTAAGCCTAATATAGTGGGAATAAACAGCAGCACGAACATGAGTTTGTATGAGCAGATGGTCACAGATGAACACAGATGAACACAGCAACAAGAAAACAGATCAGCATCAGTATGATGTGATATTTTGCAGTGTTTATTTTTTATTTTATTTTTATTTATTCATGAGTCTAACAGCCTCAGGGTAGAAGCTGTTCCTCAGTCTAGTGGTTCTACACTTGATGCTCCTCAACCTCCGTCCTGAGGGGAGTGGGGCAAAGAGTGAGTGTGCTGGATGAGTGAGGTCTTTCATGATGCAGGTGGCTCTTTTCCTGCATCTGGAGGTGTAAATGTCTGTGATTGTGGGGAGACTGACTCCAACAGACTTCTGTGCAGCCTTCACCACTCTCTGCAGAGCTTTCCTCTCTTCAACTGTGCAGCCTCCATGCCACACGTTGATGCTGGAGCACAGGATGCTCTCCACTGCACACCTGTAGAAGGAGGTGAGGACTGGGCTGCTCAGACCAGCTCGTCTCAGCCGTCTGAGGAAGTAGAGTCTCTGATGACCTTTCTTGATCAGGCTGGTGGTGTTGTTGCTCCAGCTGAGGTTATCATTCATGTGTACACCCAAGTATTTGTAGCTGGAGACCACTTCCACTGCAGACCCACCTATTTTCAGTGGGGCATGGGTGTGTTTGTTCCTTCTGAAGTCCACAATCATCTCCTTTGTCTTCTTCACATTCATGTGAAGATTATTCTCTTTGCACCAGCTCTCCAGGTGTTCCACCTCCTGTCTGTAGCTGGACTCATCATTGTTTGTGATGCATCCCACCACCGCTGTATCATCTGCAAACTTAACAATATGACAGCCTGGAAGTGTGGCTGTACAATCATATGTGAGCAGAGTGAACAGAAGGGGGCTCAGCACACATCCCTGAGGAGAGCCAGTGCTGAGGGTTATGGTGGAGGAGGAGAAGTTAGGAGGAGAGTCTACGTGAAGCTAATGATGTCCAGTTTTTATAGGTGCCTGATCAACAAAATAAGTGAAGCACCTGCATCTCCGTTATTAAATGTGACATTCTTAATGTTTAGCTCATCAACTATTCAATTTTCCAGCCATCAGACAGATGCAGGCATCCTTTTTTATTATGATTTTTCTTTTAACAAGCTAAAAAGAGAATTATTAAAAACATATTCATAAATTCTACACCCACTCTCCGTACCCTTTGAGTTGGTTCAGTCTAACTCCGTGTTACAAAGTATTTTATTCAGAAGGAAAACATAATTTGTCCACAGGTTCATAGTAATTATAATGTGAGTTTGTTTATGTTCTTAGACACAGTCAGCCAGGTAATCAGAATCAGAATAAACTTTATTGTCATTGCACCGAGGTACAGCGAGAACATGTGCATACAGTTGTCCGAAAGATGGACGGAGTGTAGCGAGAACATGTGCATACAGTTGTCCGAAAGATGGACGGAGTGTACGAAGCTGCTACTATAAAAGTGCGGCCTCTTATTCTTATTCAGAATAATATTTTGTTTAGATGAGAAAAGGGAAGAAAAACATGAGGAGAGACGGTATTAAAAAAAGATCTCTCACACCATGTCCTAGACAGGGCACGGTTTGAGGCATAAAAAAAAACTACCACAGTATAGCACATAAATTGACGTGATACTTGTACATATAGAGCTTTGGAGCGTGACGTCACGGTCCGCGGCGCAAAGCATGATGGTCCACGGCGCACAGCATTGTGGGATAGAAATCGCCATTTTAAAAGCCCTCTAAAAGAAGCTCTGTCTCTCGTTTTTTGTTAGAATCTAAGAAGGTTGTTTTGCAATGGTCTAAACATGCTGTGTTATTGGATGTAATGTTTGGTCACACGACCTGAAAGTAGATAGAAAACGGACTTTCAGTTTCTGTTTCCTGTGCGAGGGAGCTCATGTGTCGGACCTAAAGGAGATGAATGTCCTGATATCAGCTGTGAAACGTCCTGATACAACTTTCTCCATGTCCCAAAATAACTGCTAGTTTGTTCCAGACATCCTGGTGAGTGTATAAATTCGTTTTGTTGGAGTTGTGCCATAATTTTTGCCACGATTTTGTCCGGGTGTTTAGTTCATAGAAGTGGGTCAGCCTATGGTTGGGTTTATATTTTTTATATAACGTTGTCTGATTTTAGACAGAGTGGACAACTGTGTTATTGTGAAATAAACTGTTTAAAGTTTCTAGTGTGTTGTCATTGTTACTGTATTAATACTGACCTGTGTTCTGATCTATCCTTGTCAAGGCAAAACTTCATATGAAATGAATTAAACTCCAGAAGAGCTCAGTCAGGCTGCAGATGAGGAGCAGCTACAAATACTGTACACCGTCAAATGTTGCTCAGGTAGTACCACATAAAACAATTTCTTCATGCACAAACAGAAAGGTAGTAGTCATCTGTTACAGAACAGGTCAGAGCTGAATAAAAACCAGCTGGAAAAAGTAAATTTAAAGTATTAAATAGGACTTCCTTGTTTTGTCATCATTGTTTAATGTGTCACACAAAACTCTGTCTAATACCTGTGTCTTTTTCTCTTCAAGGGATGGAGGTGACAAGCTCATAACAGAAGGATGTTGTTATCTGACAGAGGCTTTGATATTAGACTGTGTGAGAGTCAAGGTTCTTGTCATTCACATCACATGTTGTACGTGAGGTGGAACGAAGCTGTGTACACAGGGTCCCTCTCAACGTTTCATCAAAATCTTTCCAGATATTTAGCTAACAAACAGCGTTGAGTCCATTAGTTAACGGCAACGTTCAGAGCAGACGTGTGGAACAAGGCGCAGCCCTCAGAGCATGCGTTAAGGACAACTCTCAGCTCACCTGCAGCCCTCAGAGCATGCGTTAAGGACAACTCTCAGCTCACCTGCAGCCCTCAGAGCATGCGTTAAGGACAACTCTCAGCTCACCTGCAGCCCTCAGAGCATGCGTTAAGGACAACTCTCAGCTCACCTGCAGCCCTCAGAGCATGCGTTAAGGACAACTCTCAGCTCACCTGCAGCCCTCAGAGCATGCGTTAAGGACAACTCTCAGCTCACCTGCAGCCCTCAGAGCATGCGTTAAGGACAACTCTCAGCTCACCTGCAGCCTGTGTGAGAGTCAAGGTTCTTTATTGTCATTCACATCACATGTTGTACGTGAGGTGGAATGAAACTGTGTACACAGGGTCCCAGTTACAGCCAACAAAAGTACAGTATAAATGAATGATGTGCTGAAGTTAAAATCCCATCATTCACTAAAGGGAGATTTCCACTTGATACTAATGATTTTGAAAACACATGAGCACACCTTAGAATTCATGTGGAAAGTATCACTGGTTGCATGAGAAACAAATATAAAATGTTACATAGAACTACACCAGTTAACTATACTGGTGCTTACATGTGAAAGTGAAGAGGAGACACTTCTTCAGATTGTGTATGTGCTGTATGTAAAATGTAGACTGGAGAAAAAAAATTATATTTGCTGGACTCGTTGTTTTGAAATATTTTTACAGTTGAATAATAACAAGTGGTTGTTTTTTCTCATTTAATAAAAATTAATATGGTAAACATTTATGAAATATTTACTTCAGCACTAACATGTAAACATGATGAAATTGATCACATTTGTAGTAAACATTTGATGTATTAACAAATTTCATTAACAGGGATTAACCTGTCCAAATAAAAGTTGAATGAATGAATTTCAGGTAAGAAATAAACAAAATGAAACATCCATTTTGAAGTAAACATTTGATGTAATTAAACATTTCTAGTAACAATGTGATGAACATTGTGTAAGTTAATACATTTTATAGAAAAATTGCTACACAAAAATGTGCTAATATACAGCATGATTTACATAATTATGTCTCCCTTGAAGCTGGAGAACAAACTCTGAGAAATATCTTTAGGAAGCTTCATGCTTTCTGTAGACGTCCAGCTATGGCTGTGTGGGTCCACACAAGGTCACAGTGGTTTGATTATGCACCTGTGCAGGTGGACGATGCTTCTTCAGGTGAACTTCATCTCCTGCCTCCACAGCCGCTGGATGCTGCATGTCTTGTATTTGTAAGGGAACTTTCTCCAGGCAGCAGCGATCACACAGAGTCCATCAGGAGATGCTCCATGTTCAGGAGTTGGATTTTGTACTGCTAGCTGTATTTTTAATGCATCACCCTCATCATGACTCAGAGAGCAGAACCTGTGAACATGCAATTAAAATGGTGAATGAAAAGACAGAAACATTTGTCTATAATATATATGCATCTTAATACTTATTATATATAAAGTAATCTAATCAAGTCCGCTCATTCTCAATCAGTTCATCTGGACAGTTTCTTTTTAGTAGAAACGTTTCACCCTCACTCCAGAGGGCTTCGTCAGTCAGAGTAGTCCTTGGAGGCTTTGGACTGGAGCGTGTGGAGTTATAACAGTCTAACTCAGTCAGACTGTTATAACTCCACACGCTCACATTTTGGTTTCAGTGAATTTAAAAAGCCCCCTGGATAGGGGTCGAAACGTCTTTTGCAACAAATAAAGTCCAGTTGATCTTGTATTGAACGCCTTTTTGATTTTATCATTTCCTGGACGACTGAGAATCTTCACCAGCATATCAGTTTTAAGTACTTCAACAGATGGAGATAGACATGTTATAAATTAGACATTATTATACTGAATCATGCACAATATGTCTGCCGTGTGGTCTTAATTGCCTTCTCTAGTTGGATTAGTATATTCCTGTCTTTGCTCACAGTCTGACTCACACATTTTAAAACATAAACGGCTGCCCATGAGTAAAGGTATGCAATATCTTTCTTTAATTTACTTTCATTTTGTTTTCTTTGTTCATTTTATCTGCTGACAGAAGCCAACTTGGAGTATATACTGTATATAAAGAGTGGGAGGGTTTACTGGGTTAGAATGGAAAGCTAAGGGAAATATCTTAAAGTGCAATAGCTCTGACAACCACTTAGTGCTGCCCTAAAACGATTCAAAAATTTAAAAACCATCAGCTTCCCACATGAAATACTAAGTGGTTTGGTTGTTAAAACTGTCACCTCACTGGATGAAGGCTCTTTGTTCAAATCTCATCTAAGGCTTCACTCTGTGTTGTTTTGCTCTCCCTGTGTGGTTTTTCTTAAAGTACTTTGACTTTCTCACACAATAAAAAAAATCCATCCATCCATCTTCTTCCGCTTATCCGGGGTCGGGTCGCGGGGGTAGCAGCCTAAGTAGGGAGGCCCAGACTTCCCTCTCCCCAGCCACTTGGAGCAGCTCCTCCGGGGGAATCCCAAGGCGTTCCCAGGCCAGCCGAGAAACATAGTCCCTCCAGCGCGTCCTGGGTCTTCCTCTGGGTCTCCTCCCGGTGGGACATGCCCGGAACACCTCACCAGGGAGGCGTCCAGGAGGCATCCTAACCAGATGCCCGAGCCACCTCAACTGGCTCCTCTCGATGTGGAGAAGCAGCGGCTCTACTCCGAGTCCCTCCCGGATGACTGAGCTTCTCACCCTATCTCTAAGGGAGAGTCCAGCCACCCTGCGGAGAAAACTCATTTCAGCCGCTTGTATCCGAGATCTTGTTCTTTCGGTCATAACCCAAAGCTCATGACCATAGATGAGGGTGGGAACGTAGATCGATCGGTAAATTGAGAGCTTTGCCTTTTGACTCAGCTCTCTCTTCACCACGACAGACCGGTACAGCGCCCGCTTCACTGCGGACGCTGCACCTATCCGCCTATCGATCTCACGCTCCAGTTTTCCCTCATTCGTGAACAAGATCCCGAGATACTTAAACTCCTCCACTTGGGGCAGGACCTCCTCCCCGACCCGGAGAGGGCATGCTACCCTTTTCCGGCTCAAGACCATGGCCTCGGACTTGGAGGAACTGATCCTCATCCCGGCCGCATCACACTCGGCTGCAAACCGCTCCAGTGAAAGTTGTAAATCACGAACTGATGAAGCCAGTAGGACCACATCATCTGCAAAAAACAGAGAAGCGATTCTAAGGTCACCAAAACGGATCCTCTCAACACCTTGGCTGCGCCTAGAAATTCTGTCCATAAAAGTTATGAACAGATAGGTGAATCACCTGCCTCCACCCTCATTTGCCCCAATCTGGGCCTTTGAGCAAGGTCATTATTAACCCCCACTATCTGCTCCCCCAGATGCCCTAGAAGGCAGCTCTCTGCTCCACAAAAAGAACTGTGGTAGCTCAACTCATTCTCACTCCCTACTCGTCATATATTGATGATAAAGGTCAGGAACATGTTGAGTAGCTCAGTGGTCTGCGGTTGCGTCAGGAGGGGCTTCCGGTGTAAAAACAATTACTAATTTGTGCGAGTCAGTTTGCCGTAATCTGTGTGTTTTGTGGTGTTCATGTCTACTTGCGATTATTTTACTTAGTTCCCAGAGTCTGTTTTTTTTTTTCCTATGTTTCCAGCTTCCAGTGTTTCTCTCCTCTTGTTGCCAGCACATGCTCCTCCCACTCTCACCTTTTCCTGGTTGTTCTCCCCAGGTGTTTGTTATTCCCGCTTGTTAGTTTGATCTTTAAATAACATCTCCTTCTTGTCGTCCCTTGTCCGTGGATTGTGCTTCCCGCAGCCGTCATGGTCTGCTCCTCTGTGTCTCCTTAAGAAGATTACTTGCTGTAAGTTTTGTTGCCATACCAGCCTCGGTTTTAGTGTTTTGCTGAATAAATCAGTTTTCTTTATTTTACCCTCGAGTTCCTCTGTGTCTGTCTATGTGTTCAACTCTCCACCGATCATGTGGCAACCTCTGAGGAAGGGAGCAGCCTAAAGAAGAAACAAAAGTTAAATTACCCTGATGCATGCTCAATGCTCATGAGCTCAATGTTCATGCTCAAACGGACAAAAGGGGTAGATGCATGCTTTTTTGCTTTGCTTTGTTTTGTTTTTTGAATGTCCAGAGGACCAGACTTAGCTTTAAAAAAAAGTTAAATTAGTAACGCTGTTTTATCATCAGACAGCAATGTCATATACTGTAAATGCTTCTGTTCATCCTTCAGAACATTTCAGTGAAAACGCAACAAAAAATTTACATTTAATATGAACTCTTAATTGTCAAGGTTCTTTATTGTCATTCGCACCGCATGTGGTACATGAGGTGGAACGAAACTGTGTACACAGGGTCCCAGTCACATCCAACAAAAGTATAAATTGTAAAAGAAAAACCATAATAAGATCTAAGATATGAATATGCTAAACACGTAATAGTGCAAAAACAATACGCCGAACTACAGCAGCATGAACATGAATCTGTGTGAGCAGATGAGCAAGAATGAACACAGCAACATGAAATAATCAGCAGCATGAGATCAGCAGCACATGTCAACAACAAAAGTGGCATCACAGTGATTTTTTTTCCCACAGTTATAATCCTGTTTAGAGATTCATGAATCTAACAGCTTCAGGGTAGAAGCTTTACGACACTTGTATTGTATTTTATTGCAAATCTAAGAAAATGACTAATTTCCTGTTTTCACATTAAACTTTAAAGGTTTTAAATATTTTTATTTTCAAAGAACAGACATCATTTTATTGGATTTTTGTAAAAAAAAAAAAAAAAAAACTGTCCAATAAAAACATAAAATCATTTTATCCTAGTTGATTATTAAAAGCTGTTATTTGTATTTTTTGTTGGTTTTAGTTACTCAGTAACAGACTCTCCCAGTTCCAATCATTTTACTTTCAGACTTTAGATCTGTGAGTCCTCTGGGTAAGAACAAACTGAAAGGGTGAATTTAGTGACAAAATTCCAAATAGATATTTTAGATTTTAAGCATATTGTGTTGTTTTGAATAAACCCAGAGCTCCAGAATTGCTCCATAGCTGTAAGACAAATGTTCAGATTTCCCCCGAAGAGAAAATGAAGTGTTTTCACAACAGTGTGCAGCTGATGGAAACCGATACTTTCCTGTCTTTAAACTCAACCTAAAACGGTTTTTATATAAAGAGCTTGAAACAACGTGAAATGTTATAAAATGTGAAAAAGATTAATCAAGCTGAGTTAAGAGGCTGGATTATTTTTAACATATTTTTGTCTAATCTGGGGTCTCGTTGGAGGAAAATAATAATGTTAGTGTCAGACACTGTTTGAGGAATCTGAAAATTGAGTATTTGCACGTTTCACTGATTAATACTTGTATCAGTCAACAATAAATCGAGAAAAATAAAGCACACAAGTCTTCTTTACTTGTTCTAGTTGTTGAAGAGGAAAGACGTGATGATAATTCAAGAGTATCAAATAATCCTGAACTGTCCTGTGTGCAGAAATTTGCTCATGTGGATAATTTTTAATCTATTTTCCCCAGGTGACACTACTTCTTGGTCTGCTGGGTTTTGTGGCCTCAGTTCAGTCCAATT
>JBBPBX010009429.1:45015-60088 GCA_038048925.1 Garcialebias charrua | reverse complement strand
TTAGCGACTATCGGGTGAGGGCCACTGGCCAACAGTCATTCAGAGCAGTCACTGTAGAGCTTTTTTGGACTGGGATGATGGTGGTGTGGTCTTCAGGCAGACGGGATCTGTCTACAGGGCAAGTGAGGTGTTAAAGATATTGGCCAGCACCTCGCAGAGCTGATCGGAACTTTCAACACTTTCCCAAAACTTTTCTTTTGGATTATGGTATTTTGACCAATTGGGGTTAGGATTTCCAACTAAACGCAGTGATAGGACCACCAAACTCACAGATCCTGTTCTCCACGACAATCCTGACCGCAATCTGTGAGATTCGTGTCTGCCCTACGTTTTACCTATGAATTATGGGTATTTGTATTTGGACAAATTGGGGTTAGGATTTCCACCAAAACGCAGTGATAGGACCACCAAACTCACAGATCTTGTTCTCCATAACTCCCTGACCGCAATTTATGAGATTCCTGTCCGTCCTACGTTCTCCCTATGAATTATGGGTATTTGTATTTTAACAAATTGGGGTTAGGATTTCCAACTAAACGCAGTGATAGGACCACCAAACTCACAGATCTTGTTCTCCATAACCCCCTGCATACACACACACACACACACACACACACACACACACATACACACACACACACAATATGCAAGTGTACAGTTAAATATACATATCCAGACAATATCCTATACTAGGATTTTTCATGTATGGGTATCTGGAAAATATCCAATACTAGGATTTATTATGTATGGGTATCCAGAAGATATCCAATACTAGGATCTATCACAGATGTGTATCCGGAAAATATCCAATACTAGGATTTACTATGTATGGATATCCGAAAAATATCCAATATGTGGATCTGTCAGATGTGTATCCAGAAAATATCCAATACTAGGATTTACTATGTATGGATATCCGAAAAATATCCAATATGTGGATCTGTCAGATGTGTATCCAGAAAATATCCAATACTAGGATTTATTATGTATGGGTATCCAGAAGATATGCAATACTAGGATCTATCACAGATGTGTATCCGGAAAATATCCAATACTAGGATTTACTATGTATGGATATCCGTAAAATATCCAATATGTGGATCTGTCAGATGTGTATCCAGAAAATATCCAATACTAGGATTTATTATGTATGGGTATCCAGAAGATATCCAATACTAGGATCTATCACAGATGTGTATCCGGAAAATATCCAATACTAGGATTTACTATGTATGGATATCCGAAAAATATCCAATATGTGGATCTGCCAGATGTGTATCCAGAAAATATCCAATACTAGGATCTATCACAGATATGTATCCGGAAAATATCCAATGATAGGATTTATTATGTATAGGTATCCAGAAAATATCCAATATGAGGATCTGTCAGATGTGTATCTGGAAAATATCCAATGATAGGATTTATTATGTATAGGTATCCAGAAAATATCCAATATGAGGATCTGTCAGATGTGTATCTGGAAAATATCCAATACTAGGATTTATTATGTATGGGTATCCAGAAAATATCTAATACTAGGATCTATCACAGATGTGTATCCGGAAAATATCCAATACTAGGATTTACTATGTATGGATATCCGAAAAATATCCAATATGTGGATCTGTCAGATGTGTATCTGGAAAATATCTAATACTAGGATTTATTATGTATGGGTATCCAGAAAATATCCAATACTAGGATCTGTCACAGATGTATATCCGGCAAATATCCAATGCTAGGATTTATTATGTATGGATATCCGGAAAATATCCAATATGTGGATCTGTCAGATGGGTTTCTGGAAAATATCCAATACTAGGATTTATTAAGTATGGGTATCCAGAAAATATCCAATAGTAGGATCTATCACAGATATGTATCCAAAGAATATCCAATACTAGGATCTGTCACAGATATGTATCTGGAAAATATGCAGTAGTAGGATCTTTCTCATATGGGTATCCAGAAAATATCCAATACTAGGATCTCTCAAGTATGGGTATGCATAAAATATTCTATACTAGGATCTATCACAGATGTGTATCCCAAAAATATCCTATACTAGGATTTATCATGTATAAGGATCCAGAAAATATCCAGTGCTAGGATCTATCACAGATATGTATCTGGAAAATATGCAGTAGTAGGATCTTTCTCATATGGGTATCCAGAAAATATCCAATACTAGGATCTCTCAAGTATGGGTATGAATAAAATATTCTATACTAGGATCTATCACAGATGTGTATCCCAAAAATATCCTATACTAGGATTTATCATGTATAAGGATCCAGAAAATATCCCGTGCTAGGATCTATCACAGATGGGTATGCATGGGATATCCTGTACTAAGATCTGTAACAGATGAGATCTCCCCGTATACCACCGGAAACATACTGGATATGTGGCAGATACGGACACTTGCATACTGTTGTATCTCCCCGGATATTAGGCCTTTTTGTCCAGTGGAAGCTTTCCAGTGGCCAGTCAACTAAAAGATTTAATGATGGTTCAATGTAACACGAGCAGAAATTCACCCACAAGCTGTGATGCACGAGTGGAACAAAAACAAGACGACTGCTGCCTTCAACCTGGAACATAAATATGAAATTAAGTAAACAAAAATAAATATGTTCTCCTGATGCATGCTCAATAATCCAGGTAGAAAAATCACAAAAAGTTAAGTCAGGTCCTCTGGACTCCCCCAGCCAATCTTCTCTCAGGTAAGACGCTGCCTAATTACAGTGACTTGAGCAGACTGTAGTAAAGCATGTAGTGTGGCGGACCACTAGGGGACTCTACTCACACCCAGTGGACCGAATGTGTTACCGGATGTCTTATTATGAAAGGTCCAGAGGACCGGATGTTGTATTGTGAAAGGGTTGGTATATAAGGCGGTTTTTGGGTGTTTACCGCCAGAATAGTAGGAGTTGATTAAAGTGAAGTTCTGCATCCCGTCTTCTGTGTCGTCTCTTCACCACCTCCTACACTGGTGACCCACGTGAATTGAATATGTCGACATCTGACGCTCCAGCCAGCTCTCTTCAGATGTCCGCTGCTGTGGAACCTCCACAGGCGGCCCCGCTCGCTTTTTCGGTGGCCGTTAAAATCCCGGACTTCTGGCTGCACGCCCCTCCGTCGTGGTTCGCCCACATCGAATCACAGTTTGCTCTTCGCGGGATTTCTGCAGACGACACCAAATACCACTATGTGGTCGCCTCGCTGGATCCGCTGTCCACCCAGCGGGCAATGAGCCTGCTCCAGGCCCCTCCTGCACAAGGAAAGTACGACGCCCTCAAGCAGCTGCTCCTCCGGCGTTACTCACTTTCAGACGCGGAGCGCGCTGAGAAACTTTTTTCCCTCTCCGGTTTGGGCGATGGCACAGCTCTTGAGCTCATGGAGAGCATGTTGTCCTTGATGGGATCAGAAGACTGTGGGTTTCTCTTCCTCCACCTCTTCCTCCGCCAGCTCCCGGCTTCGGTGCGCACGGTCCTGGCCAACTCCCCGTTTCTGCGGCAGAGAGACTACCGCTCGCTGGCCGAAGAAGCCGACCGCATCCTCCTAGCTGCGAGGACCTTCGCGGTCCAGGCGGCGGTCCCCGGATCTCCAGCAGCACCTGAGCTTCAAGCAACGCCCTCAGCGCCGGACGAGCCATCGGTGGTAGCAGGGGTCGCTACCCGCAGGCGGACAGGAGCCGCCCTTTGTTCCTACCACCAGCGCTTTGGCGCCAAAGCACGACGGTGCGTCCCGCCGTGCAGCTTCAAGCCGCAGGGAAAACGACGACGCCAGCGCACGCTAGCAGCCGCGGCCGTTGGCGACAGGGAAAGGCTGCTTTTCATCGAAGACTCGAGGTCGGGGAGGCGGTTCCTGGTGGACTCTGGTTCGCAGAAGAGCCTCGTTCCCCCGACTGGCTCCGACAGGTTGGCAGAAGGCTGCGGGCCGATGCTAACCGCGGCTAATGGCTCTCCCATCAAGACGTTTGGTGAAAGGTTGGTGACTGTTTGTTTCCATGAACGGGACTTCCAGTGGAACTTTGTTGTAGCTGCGAGCTCAGTTCCTATTTTAGGGGCTGATTTTCTTTGTGCTCACGGGCTCCTTGTTGATGTTGCTAACAGACGTTTGATCGACGCTGTGTCTTTTTCGTCACTGCCTTGTGCGACGCGAGGAGCTGGGCCTTTAATGCATGCTAACTTTTTAGCTTCGGGTAACGTGTTTCAGCGTTTATTGTCTGAGTTCCCCTCACTGACTGTTCCTAATTTTGCAAACACAAACACTAAACATGGGATCGAACATTATATCCCCACAACGGGCCCCCCGGTTTTCGCACGTGCACGCCGCCTCGATGCTACTAAGCTAGCAATCGCGCAGGAAGAGTTTGCTAACATGGAGCGTTTAGGCATCGTGCAGCGCTCAAACAGTCCGTGGGCCTCCCCCCTGCACATGGTGCCCAAGGCAGACGGCAAATGGCGACCATGTGGGGATTTCCGCCGCCTTAATAACATCACAGAGAACGATCGTTATCCCATCCCCCACATCCAGGATTTTTCAGTGCACCTGGCTGGGACCTCCATTTTTTCTAAAGTAGATTTAGTACGGGGGTACCACCAGGTTCCTGTGCATGTGGAGGATGTCCCTAAGACCGCTGTTATCACGCCTTTCGGCCTGTTTGAGTTTTTGCGCATGCCTTTTGGTCTTAAAGGTGCAGCACAAACGTTCCAGCGGTTGATGGATTCAGTCCTAAGAGGACTGTCCTTCGTATTTGTGTACCTGGACGACATCCTGGTGGCTAGCAGCTCGGCTGAACAGCACATGTCCCACCTCCGTGAGGTTTTTCAGCGCCTGGCAGCACATGGCCTGATTGTAAATACAGCGAAATGCCAGTTTGGGTTGCCAGTCATTGACTTTTTGGGCCACCGCATTTCTGCCAGTGGTGCCGTCCCGTTACCAAACAAAGTGCAGGCGGTGTCCGATTTTCCACAGCCCCAGTCTGTTAAAGCGCTACAAGAATTTAACTGTTTCCTCCCCAGGGCAGCACAACTGCTGCGACCGCTCTATGGAGCGCTAAAAAAGAAAAAGCCCAACGACAGTGTTGACTGGACACCAGAACGCCTACAGGCATTTGGTGATGCTAAAGCTGCACTGGCCACTGCTGCCCTTTTGGCCCATCCATCCCCAGCGGCACAAATAGCTTTGACAACAGACGCATCTGATGTTGCGGTGGGGGCTGTGTTAGAACAGCAGGTTTCCGGGGTTTGGCAGCCGCTTGCATTTTTCAGCCGTACGCTGCGGGACAATGAGCTGAAATACAGTGTTTTTGACAGAGAGTTGCTGGCGCTTTACCTGGCCACACGCCATTTCAGGTTTTTCCTGGAGGGCCGCCGGTTCACTGCATATGTTGACCACAAACCCTTGGTGTTTGCGATGTCAAAAATTTCTGACCCCTGGTCTGCTCGCCAGCAACGCCACCTCGCAGCGGTGTCTGAATTTACTACAGACATTCAGCATGTGGCTGGAAAATCCAACGTGGTGGCCGACTGTCTCTCCCGGGTGCTGATCTCTCCCGTGTACGTTGGCATCGATTTTTCTGCTATGGCTGCGGACCAACGTAGCGACGCAGAAATACTCGAGCTCCAGTCCGGGCCCACAGGCCTCGAGTTGGAGGAACGGCAGGTGAATGACGGAGGTCCTCTCCTGCTCTGTGATGTTTCTACTGGCAGGCCCCGCCCTCTGGTTCCAGTTTCATGGCGACGCCGCGTTTTTGATTCTTTACATTCCCTTTCTCATCCAGGTGTTAGAGCCTCGGTGAAACTGGTCAGTTCAAAGTTTGTTTGGCCCGGTCTGCGTAAAGCAGTTAAGGAGTGGGCAGCAGCGTGTGTCCCATGCCAGCGTGCTAAGGTTAACAGGCACACCAAAGCACCTTTGGAACCTTTCTCCATTCCTGGTCGGCGGTTTGACCATGTGCACGTAGACCTGGTGGGCCCTCTGCCTCCATCACAAGGTTTTACTCATCTGCTGACTATGATAGACCGGACCACCAGGTGGCCTGAGGTGGTTCCTCTGACATCCACAACATCTGCAGTGGTGGCCCGGGCATTTTTGTCTACCTGGGTTGCGCGTTTTGGCCCCCCTTCAGACATTACATCGGACAGGGGCCCGCAGTTTGTTTCTGAGCTTTGGTCTACCATGGCCAAGGGTCTGGGGACTAACGTTCACAGGACCACTGCTTACAACCCCCAAGCTAATGGTTTGTGTGAACGGTTTCACAGGTCATTGAAAGCTGCACTTCGTGCTGCATTGACCGGTGACAACTGGATTGACCGTCTTCCCTGGGTTTTGTTGGGTTTACGTACCGCAACCAAAGAGGACCTGAGCTCTTCCCCGGCTGAACTGGTTTTCGGTCAGCCTGTGCGCGTCCCCGGTGAGTTTTTACCTGAGGTACCCTCACCACAGTTCGCTCCACCGTTGCTCCATTTTTCCTCTCAGGAGGGCTCTGTTCGTGTCCCCGGCCCGGTACACCATTGTTTACCGCAGTCATTTGTACCTAAGAGTCTGGAGTCCTCTAAATTTGTTTTTGTCAAACACAATGCACACAGGACACCACTACAGCCTTTGTATGATGGACCGTTTCGGGTTCTTCAACCAGGTCCAAAACACTTCCTTTTAGATTTAGGGGGTCGTACTGAGACTGTCTGTATCGATAGGCTTAAACCAGCTCATGTTATGTCAGATGATCAGGTTGTTACGGCCCAGGCTCCTCGCAGGGGCAGACCTCCATCCACATTGCTAACGGACTGCGGTCCTCCTTCCAGAGACTCTCAACGTCCATTGGAGCCCGACTCTTCTGCAGGCCCTCCTCGTCGCCCCCCGCTTCATCAGACTGATTACGCAGGGCCCAGGTTCAGCCGTTCTGGTCGTTTGATCAAACCCAAAATGCTGGACTAGTGATGGACCTTACTGGGTGTTCTGGGGGTGTGTGTGTGGCGGACCACTAGGGGACTCTACTCTCACCCAGTGGACCGAATGTGTTACTGGATGTTTTATTGTGAAAGGTCCAGAGGACCGGATGTTGTAGTGAAAGGGTTGGTATATAAAGCGGTTTTTGGGTGTTTACCGCCAGAATAGTAGGAGTTGATTAAAGTGAAGTTCTGCATCCCGTCTTCTGTGTCGTCTCTTCACCACCTCCTACAGTAGGACAGATAAGGTTGTTTTCTTGCCCCATAAGAACAACCAGGAACTGAACAAAAACAACTGCTGAAACGGAGCCATTTCCTACGGAGCCCCCCCAGGGGATGTGGAAAATATTTTTTTTCTTTGCGTGAGCACGCAAACGTTTGCGTGCGCACGCAAAACTATTGCGAGGTAACGCAAAACCTTTTGCGTGGGAACGCAAAACCCTTTGCGTTCCCACGCAAAAGGTTTTGCTTTACAGACACCATGGGAGGGGTTCCTTTAAAAGGAATGTGGACTCAGTAATGAAAGCATGTCACTGTGGCGCAACCAGTAACGCATCAGCTTGCCGCTCCAAAGGTCACGAGATCGATTCCCAGACGGGACAACATTTTTTTTTTTTTAGATTATTTATTCATTCCAGATTAAGAAAACAGAAGAAAACTATTTACAAAACAACAATAAAAACGTTCAATTATATAATCATTCCTCTTTCTTATTTTGCTTAATGGTTTTTAACTTATCCCTGAAATTCTGACACAGAATCACAAGTTCAGAGGGACAAACAGAGCGCAGCTGATTCCACGGAGCTTGAACGTGAAATATACAACGGAAAATTACTTTTACCACTGCAGCACACACTGGACATCCTTATATTTGATATATATGATTTCGAAATTCAATTAAATTGAGGGTACTGTCTGCTCCATTGTCGTAATGTTGAGCCACAAACAACAATGCTGCAGATAATACAGGTTTTTATTGTTTATTCTGTGACATTAAGCAAAATAAGAAAGAGGAATGATTATATAATTGAAAGTTTTTATTGTTGTTTTGTAAATAGTTTTCTTCTGTTTTCTTAATCTGGAATGAATAAATAATCTAAAAAAAAAAAAAATGTTGTCCCGTCTGGGAATCGATCTCGTGACCTTTGGAGCGGCAAGCTGATGCGTTACTGGTTGCGCCACAGTGACATGCTTTCATTATTGAGTCCACATTCCTTTTAAAGGAACCCCTCCCATGGTGTCTGTAAAGCAAAACCTTTTGCGTGGGAACGCAAAAGGTTTTGCGTTACCTCGCAATACGTTTGCGTGCGCACGCAAACGTTTGCGTGCTCACGCAAAGAAAAAAAATATTTTCCACATCCCCTGGGGGGCTCCGTAATTTCCCTCACTGTCTAATGCTAACACTTGTGACATTTTCTGACAATTTAGTCCAGAACAGCTAACGCCACTGCAGCCAGCCAAAAATTGTGCAGGCAGCTGTTTGAACAGCTAAGTGGCAGCCGCGGGTCCTACTCGTAATTTGTTAATTTAAGATATCTAAAAATGTCATTCTGACTATATCTTGAACAGGGGCGTGCAGAGCCCACTAAAGGGGCAGGTGCTCAAAAAAAAAAAAAGGGGGCACATCTAACCGCATTTTAGGACAGAATATTAACAAAGTCACATAGCTTTCAGAGTTAAATAAACAATGATAAATTACAAAATTGTGAGATATACTATCAAAGCTTAGGAAAACCTCTACATAGAACAAAAAGGTGTTCAATACAAGATCAATTGGACTTTATTTGTAATAGAATCTTCACCAGCATCTACATAGAACATACAACTACTGTATCCATATGTAAAATATTTTATTAGTAATTTCTTTCTGCAGGTCTACTTTGTTATAGGAAAGCATTGCAATATTCAAACCTGCGATTTAGCAAGATATGTAAATCAGAGCTACACCACCAGATATATTTTGTCTTTACAGATTTATTAAAAATGTAAACAAGGGCACAATGCAACTTTTTAGTGTACTGTAATCTATAAAAGAAAGAGCTGCCTGGTTTGCTACACTTGCAGTGGAGATGAAGATGGTCCATTCAGAAAAGCAGAGCTGCATCAAACTTTAATGTGGAACTGCAGAAGAAAACTAAACAAAAGCAAAAATTGAGTTGTTAATGCAGGTCACCATGAGAAAAGCCTACTGAGACTAACTGACCACCAAAATTTAGACCTACTGTATATCTCTATTTGTGTCTTAGTGTATTTGTAAGTACCTATATACATTTTCTTCAATCTTTCCTCTTCTTTTTTCTTGTCAGTTTCTCTTTTTTCCTCATTGTCTCATCTTCTCTGTGTTGAGTGGAGGGAGGCCAATGTCTCTTATTTATTTCGGTCTCTTGCCTTTCTTTCTTCCCCCCCCACACCCAAACTGAATCTAAGATCCAAAATCTTCTTTTCCATCATGGTGAACTGTTTAAAAACAAACTTCCAACTTTTAAGCATTTTTGCTATTTTTGTTCTCTTCTTATTTAATAATAATAATAATAATAATAAATTCAATTTATAACGCACTTTTCATTAATGAAAATCTCAAAGTGCTACAAGGTGCAACAGAATTAAATGTCAATAAAACAAGTAATAAAACAAGTAAAATCAATAACAGTTATCAACTAAGATCAAAAGTAGTATTTATTTATTTTTATTCATTTTATATTATTTATTCATTTCAGATTTAAAACACAAAGACAATTTACAAACACATGAAAGAAAAAAACAAGATATAAAATGAAAGGTAGCAGAAGAAGAAAAAAATCTTATCATATCTGCCCCTTCTTAAAACAACTGTGCAGCAGCAGTTTTCTGTTGGTCATGTCTCGAAAACGTGGGGCCATGCCCCCCCAACGGTAATGCCCCCAAGGGGGGCAGCTCCCCCACTGACCCTAATGTGAATGTGAGGCAGGTCTTATTACTCTGGGTTCATGAGACACGACTCCAGATCAGTTTGGCCCCACCCCTACTACTACTGTTGCATTGTGGGGAATGTAGTGTTGGTACATGACCGGAGGGCTTATTATGTTGTTTTTCTTGCAAAAATACAAAAATAATAATAATAAAATAAAATAAATAATTTTAGTACGTTATTATGTGTCAGAGGAGGGCTTAGGAATAGGAAATTAAAAAAAAAAAAAAAATTTTTTTTTTTTTTTGACCAAAAGGGCACTTGGGGGCAAGGAGCAAAAGGGGCAGGTGCTCAAGCCCCCATAGCCCCCCCTCTGCACGTCCCTGATCTTGAATTGTCATTGCGGATGTTTGACACTTTAAATGACGAATCACGTGACGTCATTTCAGATATCTTTAATTATATTTTGACTAGTCAAAATTCATTTTAAGATATCTTGAATTGCTATTCTGACTAGTCAGAATGTAAATACAGATATCTTAAATTAACATTCTGACTAGTCAAAATGTAATTGTGACTAGTCAAAACTCATTTTTAGATATCTAGAAGAATGTAATTACGGATAGTCAGACTACACGATTTAATGTTAAAAGGGCTTGCCATAGGGAGCACCTCCATTGATGACGTCACGTGAAGGATCAGCCAGTGGGCGTGAAGGTCCAGCCCACTGACGTTGATTGACAGCTGAATTTGTTCTTCAAAAAAAAAGTGTCATTCTGAAATAAATAAGCCGTTATGAAAAGCACAATAATGAAAAAATAATAATAAAAGAAAATGTTTCTCATTTCATAATGTTTTATTTAATTTTGAGCATTTTGGTGTTCGATGATCCTTCTCTCCTCCTCTCAAACAGCCGCGTCACTCTGTTCACAGAGTTTCTTGTTCCTCCCCATCAGATCTAGAGTTTAATGATCAATGGAGGTGCTGGCACGCCTCATTCTCTGCACAAACACGTGACGTGTAGATCTGAGCTGGTTTAGACTGGTTTCATTTATCAGGAAGTGAAACTTCCACAGACGCTGCATTAGTCAGGGAGGTGAAATGGCGCAGAAAGGAGTTCAGCTGGACAGAGAAAGTTTCTCTTGCTCCATCTGTCTGGATCTACTGAAGGATCCGGTGACCGTTCCCTGTGGACACAGCTACTGCATGAAGTGTATTGAAGACTTCTGGGATGGAGAGGATCAGAAGAAGATCCACAGCTGCCCTCAGTGCAGGAAGACCTTCACACCGAGGCCTGTTCTGCAGAAAAACATCCTGTTAGCAGCTTTAGTGGAGCAGATGAAGACGAGTGGACTCCAAGCTGCTCCTGATGATCACAGCTGTGCTGGACCTGAACATGTGGCCTGTGATGTCTGCACTGGAAGAAAACTAAAAGCCATCAAGTCCTGTTTGATGTGTTTGGTCTCTTACTGTGAGGTACACGTCCAGCCTCATTATGATGTAGCTCAGTTGAAGAAACATCAGCTGGTGGAGCCCTCCAAGAAGCTCCATGAGAACATCTGCTCTCGTCACGATGAGGTGATGAAGATGTTCTGTCGCACTGATCATCAGATCATCTGTCTTGTCTGCATGGTGGATGAACATAAAGGCCACGACGTCGTCTCAGCTGCAGCTGAAAGGAGAGAGAAGCAGAAGGAGCTCCAGGTGAGGAGAGAGAACATCCAGCAGAGCATCCAGGGCAGAGAGACAGATGTGAAGCTGCTTCAGCAGCAGCTGGAGGACATCAACGTCTCTGCTGATCAAACAGTGGAGGACAGTGAGAAGATCTTCAGTGATCTGATCCGGCTCGTCCAGAAGAGAAGCTCTGAAGTGAAGCAGCAGATCAGATCCCAGCAGGAAACTGAGGCCGGTCGAGTCGGAGATCTTCAGGAGAAGCTGCAGCAGGAGATCACTGATCTGAAGAGGAAAGATGCTGAGCTGAAGCAGCTCTCACACACAGAGGACCACAACCAGTTTGTCCACAGCTACCAGTCAGTGTCAGCACTCAGTGAGTCTCCACACTCATCCAGCATCAGTGATGCTCCTCTGAGATGCTTTGAAGACGTGACAGCAGCTGTGTCACAGCTTAGAGACAAACTGCAGGACATTCTGAGAGACACGTGGACAAACATGTCACCAAGAGGGGCTGAAGGTTTACTGTCAGAACCAGAACCAAAGAGCAGAGCGGACTTCTTCAGATATTCATGTGACATCACTCTGGATCCAAACACAGCTCACAGATGGATGTTATTATCTGAGGGGAACAGAAAAGCAACATACATGCAACAAAAACAGTTTTATCCTCATCATCCAGACAGATTCACTTCACGTCAGATTCTGAGTAAGGAGAGTCTGACTGGACGTTGTTACTGGGAGGTGGAGTTGGGAAGACCTGGAAGTGTAGCAGTCGCATACAAGGATGTTGAGAAAACATGGAGCACGTTTGGACGTAATGATAAATCCTGGGCTTTTCCTTGTGACAAAAACAATCGGTTTTATCACAACAAAATCAGAACTCCCATCTCAGGTGGTGATGTGTCCAGAGTTGGAGTGTACCTGGATCACAGAGCAGGTGTTCTGTCTTTCTACAGCGTCTCTGAGGCCATGACTCTCCTGCACAAAGTCCAGACCTCCTTTACTCGACCACTACATGCTGGAATACGTCTCTGGTCTATTGGAGCCACAGCTGAGATCTGTAAACTAAAATAATTTTGTTTGCTGCTGAAAGTTTCTTGTTGTGTTGTCTCCACTGCTCAGAGATCAACGTGTCCAACAGTTTGTGTTGACATTGTTGTCCCATCGTCTGTTTTACGTGCAGCTCTGATTTGTTTCGGTTTTATTTTCTTTATATTTTTGTATATCACATTTAAAATATGTTTCTCTTCCTCTTCATAGACATTAATATAGAAATCACTTGATATATTTTTAAAACATTTGTATTTTTTTTATTATTATTACTAAATCTGTGCAGAAAACATTTAAATTGAGGAGTTTGTTGGAGACACAGCTAAGATCTGTAACCTAAAATAATTCTTTTTTATTTTGTTGCTATATGTTTTTTTTTGTTGTGTTGCCTCCACATCTCAGAGAAGAATGTGTCAAACTGTTTTTGTTGACATTATTGTTATCTGTTAATAAACAATAATTGTTAATCTGTTAATAAAGAAGCAAAATAAGATCTTCAGTAGACATATACTTTTCATAATTTTCCATGAATGCTTAAATAAATAAATAAAAGAAATACTCTGGTTGAATATTCTCACAAAATAAATTCCTGTTGGAACATCTTTTGATTGTTTTTAGTTTTTTCTCCTCGACTGTCACGGATCATCTTTTATATTAAAACCTCACTCCTTCATCCATCTCAGTTAAACGTTTCAACATTTCTTTATTGGACAAAATCAAAACCCTCAGATGTTTTTACAAGTCTGACCTGGACAAGAGGTCAGTAGCACACATCATCAAATTGATCAGAGAAAGTAAAAATATATGATTAAACAATTATTTTACTTAAATATATGGTTTTTGAATGTGTGTTCATGGTCTTTTTAATAATTCTAATGCTGACTTAAAACAAAGGCAATGGTTAAAAAACAAGTAATGAATAAATAAAATACAGACAAACATCTCTTAAATTTCTCTTTAGAGGTTTTTAATTGTACGTTTTGTGTTTCAGCTGATTTCTCCAGATGTTTCTGAGCAAAGATGAAAGTAAAGGGGAGAAATGGTTTATTATCAGATTTTTTTACATTAGTTTGTCTGCACATTTCAAATGTTACATTTTGAGATGCTTCGAATGTGAAAGTGATGAGGTTTGCAAGATTTGTACATATTCAAGAGAATGATACAAGTTCGTTTTCTGAATGATACGGAAAACGTTTTTATTTAGCTTTTTTTTTGTTAATTACTTTTGTTTGAATATAGTCTGCGGGGAAAAGGGGCAGATATAATATAATTATAGGGCTCTGGTTGCACCCAAGTTTTGACATTCCAATCCAACGTGGAGCAGACTGAAAAGAAAGTAGAAAGATAAGATTATACTTGGAAAATACATTACCGTCATTTCTGTTGTATAAGTGAAGCTGTTTTGACCTTTAAATAAACACTTAATTAACACAACAGGTCAGCAGTAACGCATAATAAATGCGACTTATACAAGTTTTATTTTCCTCTTCATGACGCTTTTTATTGACTGATGTGACTTATGCTCCGGAGCGACTTATATGTCAGAAAATATGGGTAAATTAAACGTCATCGTCATTTTCACCACAAATCATTAGATAAACATGATTTTTATTGTGTGTGTGTGTGTGTGTGTGTTTTGGTATGATTTTGATCAGTTCTACCAGACAGTAAATTATGATTTTATTGTCATACAACAACATATCCTCCATAGTCCTTGTTTCCAGCTTTTCTTAACACCTATATTTCATTAGTAATCACCACACCTGTTGTCATTGGATAATTACTGTTCCTAATAACCATACTTGCTGGGTTTTCCTCAGTGTTTTATTTTTTTTCACATCTGCTGTTAACTTCCAGCCATTTTTCAGTTTATGGGGTCCTCTGTTGCTTTTTCTTTTCTTTTAAAGGTTCTGCTGAGTTCCTTCATGTCTACAATCAGGTCCTGCTACATCTCACCATCCTGCAGATGTGACTAATTCTTTATGTGTTATTATTTTAAGGTTCCCAAACTTTGTAACTCCTAAGCTCATCCTTTAAAACAGAAATGAATTACGTCAAAGCAAAGTTGCACTTTTCCCTGCGTTTCAATGATTATCTTAAATAAGAACGCTGAAAGTCTTTACTGTTTGACTTAGATATCGCTGTAAAGGGGTACTATGCTCCTATCTCACTCTTCGAATGCATGGACGTCACATTTTTGTTGCTTTTTATCAAACTAAATATCTGCCTGGGCAGATTAACAGCAACTATAAATAGCCATGCCTTTTGGTGAGTGTTTTATTCTAATTGTGTGTGATTGTTCCCTCAAATGTCTGTTTTAATGGTACTTTATTATCCACAGAAACAAAGTCATTTGTCATTATCATCTTTTACATTTTGGGGAACATGAAAATCTAAATTAGGCCAGTGTTTCACAAAGTGGAAAGCACAGCCTCAAGACTAATTTGAAGAGTGATTTGATGTCAGAGATAATTAGGACGTAACATAGCTGAGACCAGAGAAT